>JAFBJT010107977.1:73873-97133 GCA_016785325.1 Chascanopsetta lugubris | reverse complement strand
GCAGGGGGGGTGGCGGCGGTGGGGAGGCTGCAGCCCGAGGAGTGAAACAGCTTTTCTCGCTTTGCATTGATAGACTGACCAGAGGCTTAACACACACAGTCCTGGAGGTCTGGATGGATTTGTGTTACTTACAGCAGTCAACCTAAATCTCCAAAGGGCACAGTGGAAGTTTTTTAAATGTTAATTCGAGTTAATTAGTTTTAATAACTTTGGCTCCTTGGTGTGAGCCTCTGTGTGTGTGTGTGTGTGTGTGTGTGGAACATTTCCAGACATGGCTGTATGAGAGACCTCACAGTGGCCTGTAATTGTTCCAGCTCTGCTCACTGCAGGGGGAGAGCCAGTCAAAGGATAGACAGCTTGTGCCCTTTCCTCTCGCGGGTCTCTTTTAAGTGGGCAGACCTTAAACCGAGCTGCCCTTCAAACTGACGCCTGACGCCCGAGCTACAGGTGAGTGATTGTGCTTGACTCGGGTTTTATGCCTCATGACTCACGCGCCAGGTCTGACCATATTCACGACGGTGGTGAACGGATCGAGTGATGTGAAGAACAGATCCAGAGGTTTGATTCTCGAAGCTGCATCCAGGTCAGCGGTGTTCAAACTATGGGCCGCAAGCCGCCATTTTTAATATGCCCGCCGCAAATTCTAAAAACATAATAGTGCGTGGCCCGTATTCGGGATGTTGAACGGAATTGAATGATCATAATGGAACTGACCGAATGATGTTGGTACAGATTCAAATGTTTGATTCTTGAAGCTGAATGTAGGTCAGGGTTGTCCAAACGAACGCCCGTGGGCCAACTATGGACCGCGAGCCGCCATTTTTAATATGCCCGCGGCAAATTCTGAAAATATAATGGAGTGCAGCCCATAATCATGGATGATGCTGGGAACTTGATACGGGGAAGCGATTCAACTGAAGCTGCATCTAGGTCAGGGGTGTCAAAACTGCGCAAGCCGGCATTTTTAATTGGCTCGCACCAAATTCTGAAAGATAAAATGGAATGTAACCTGCATTTAATTAGTTCGTTTTTGTGTATTTTTCTGTATGTGGCCCCTGAACTAGGCCTGATAATGTGACGGTCGCATCCTCCTGCATAGACATGGAGCTACAGGAAGACAATGGCGAGCGGTGACTTCAAGAGTGTTCACATCGGGAATGCTCATTGATACGGGATCCAAAGCGGAGAATGGCAACAATCAAAGGAAACATCAAGCGAGACCTCAGACGCATCGTGTGCAGCCACAGCTAACGCGAGCCAGTCTGCTCGCTGCGATGAGTCGTTAAGCGAGGCACCACCTTTAACTACTTTTATTTTGATAGAGACGAATAAGAACTGAAGAGATTGGGTCCCAGTGCATGTGTTGTTTCAAACAGTAACATAACGAAATCCTCGTCGTACTACGGGCAGACCATAATTCCCAAGTTGTGGGGTGTTTCAAACTTTCTGCGTCCACACATTTTCAAAATAGAAGCTTTATGGAAAAAAAAAGAAAAAGAAAATGTTATTTGAATTGCAAAACCTGAGTCATTTGCATGCCTCGGTCCATACAGATGTATTTCTAATTTAACTTTCAGATTGCAGTCAAGCCTAATGTTTCCAGTCAACAGAGGCTCACACCTCTCGATATATTACCAAACCCCACTTCCCCCCTCGGATGATTAAGCGATAAGAAAGAGAGTCAAAACAATCGTGGAACAAAACAACTTTTTCTCTGCTGAGCCTTTTTGCATAATTATGATGCCTGAGGGCCAAATGATTCACTGGAATCTGTTCTCTGCAGGGGGAGGGAAACCTAAAATAGAAGCCTCTGATTGTCACACAATTGGCTTAGCCCGAAAATGTGCAGCTGTGCTCCGAGCCCGTCTGTCTGTCATTTAACTGATTGCTGCGCAACCGCCAACCTATCAGGTGCATCATCGCCCTGATTCGCAGGGGTCGCTCCGAAGCGCCGCCGCCGCCGCCGCCTTCCCAGAAAATATGGGGTCGAAAAACCGTGTTTTGGAGAGACCGGTGCGTTACACCGTTCTTCAAAGACGCACTCCATTTTTGATGACAATGACGCCACGGAGTTCAAAGCTGAGATTGTGCAGCTGCAGATATGAGAAGAGACAAATGCCCCCCCCCCCTTTCCTCTTCCTTCCCCTATTAGAGGAGAGGAATAAAGGGAGGGAGATGATGGAGCAGACACTGGATTCCAAGGCAGTCCTGGTTAATTACTGGGATACAAGTGTGATAGAACAGCTCCCCCTCCGCTCCCCACACCTCCGAGGCCGATCCTTTCCTGCCAATACCTTCAAGAATATGCAAAAACCTGCCCGGTTCGAAAACCCGATACGAATTAAGACACACAAAGGTGATTGAAGGTTAATGGCCAATATGGCGCCCGATTAGCGCGCAGAAGTTAGCGAGGGCCGCGCACCCACACTCTGTTTCTGCTCGGTCATTACTGCGGGAATAAAGATGCATAATGAATGAAACAGAAATTAATTAGCACAAACATTTCCAGTTATTTTATCACCTTTTGAATTGTGGCCATTTTTCAGCGCTAAAAAAAAAAAATAATAATTACGCTGTCAAAATTCCGACTTTTGTAAAATATAGAAAACAATGTCTGAAGTGAGAGCACTTTGTCACAACCCCATGTCATTTCTGTGCCAGAGTGCGACGACAAGGCATTATCTCCGAATATTAATTAGCCCTGCATGTGTATCTGATTACTGACATGCCTGAAGTGAGGGTGATAAAAGTGGTGTGCGGTTTATCAGTCCCCCCTCACCATTGAAAACGAAGGTACAGATAAAACCAGTATCATGAGGTTCAGCATGGCGAATCATGTCCATGCTATTCTCTCTCTCTCTCTCTCTCTCTCTCTCTTTAAGTCAATAGGCCTGTAACGTGAGCGCTGTCCCTCGGCGGCGGCGCTGAGGCCGCTAATGAAAACAGAGGGGAAGGAAGGAAGAGGAAGAGAAAACAGAGAGCGTTGTGTATCTGTGCAAACACAAGAGGAGAAAAGCCTCCCCAAGGTCAAAGGAGGAGGAGAAGGAGGAGAAGGAGGAGGAGGAGGAGGGCGGAGGAGGGCAGATTGATTGAGTGACGAAGGAGGCGATGATGACGACAGCGGGAACGAGTCCCGAGGAGAAAATGAAAATGTAAAAACTTGTCTCCTTCACTTTGTTTTGTGCAAAGCTGCAAACACAACAGGAAGTAATCGAATACTTTGGATAAAATAGTTGGAAAACAATGTGATTGATAGTGATCAGTCCATTTAAAAGCACATAGTAAACTGAATTTCTGCAGGCTTTTATTTTGAAAGTCCATTGACGGAGTCAAATAAAGAAACAGCTGGAAATGATCAAATCTAGCTTTTGCCTTTTCTATCTGAATAATTACTAATCGCAAACATACTGTAATTAGAATATAGTTACAGCTCTATCGGTTTTTGTATGTGCTGCAAAGTAAAGCATAGATTTTAAAGGTGCAGTCTGTAAGATTTGGTGACATCTAGAGGTGAAGATGCATGATGTATCCATCACCCCACCCTTCCGAGCATGCAGGAGAACCTATGGCAGACTTCAGTTGTCATTAAAACTCAAAAGATGTTTAGTATGTCCACTACTACTACTGTAAAAACATGGCGACCTCTGTAGAGAGGACCCACTCCCCATGTAAATATTGAGGTGGGGCTTATTTAAGGGTAATGGAAAAATACATACGTCTAAGTGATCTTAAATTTATGAAAATGTCAGCATGTAATTGTTCTGTAATATTTTTGTAGAAGTGAAAAAAAATTGTATTCACTGCACCTTTAAAATATGATATTTTGAAATCAATCCTTAGTTTTTTTACGTGCAGGGAAAGACACAGGCTTTGGTAAATAAAATAATAAGAAAGCAGCGTGGCTAAACAATATAAAAGAGGCAGGGGCTGCATCCACCGGTCTTTGTTTTATGTTCCGAGCATCTTCACATTACTTTATCAATACCATATCAGACACTTTTTGAAAGCTCAGCGCTCAAAGTAATAAGGCAGCGGAGCGCCAGAGTCCACGGAGCATGCTAAAAGTGTAGCAATAAAAGAAAGAAAGAAAGAAAAAGGCAGTGGTGATGGTGGTGGTGGTGGCGGCTGCCTGCACAGATTGGGGGGGAGAAGGAAACAGGAAGAGAAACTGTCACGAGGTGACGCGTCAGAACCGGACCGTTCCAGAAAGTGTGGACACACACACTCAGGCGTGACGTTACAGCACAAACCTATTATCTGCTATTCTGTCACTTTGGCTTTTCCACTACAAACTTGGGACCGGATTCAATTTCAGCACCAGAGATGTCTGCCTCTCTGACCGTCTCACACTCACACACACACACACACACAAACACACACACACACTCTCACACACACACACACCCTCGCTGAGTGGGTGTGTCCCCTCGGGGGGGGGGGGCACGGGGTGGGGGGGGGGGGGACGATGGTGCTTTTTACAGCACTTCACCCAACCTTAAAAAAACACTTAGCACCAGCTCCACAGTTGATTTTCTCTCTCTCTCTCTCTCTCTCTCTCTCTCCCTCTCTCTCCCTCTCTCTCTCTCTCTCTCACTATTAAAGTCGTCCGACACTGCCACTAATCAAAAACCCGGGGCCTGCAAACAGCAACACAATGCCAGCCAAGTATGCAACTGTCAGAGGAGATATCCGTCTTAATGGAAAGTTGTTTTGGTTACAGGAAGGATGCAGCCGCTCTGCTCTCAAGGATTCAGAGTGTGACGCCGGTGGTGTGGGGTGTTGGCGGCGCGGGCGACGCCAGATAACAATTCAGTCGTCGTGACCTTATCATTAAAATTCCATCAGCGACATGGCACAGAGAAGGAGGCGAGGCAGAGATGCCCGAGATCTAAGGACAAGGGGCCCCGACATCAGAGACGAGACCAATGCTATGGCTGGAGCCGCCTGCTTTTGATCTCTTCGTTTACCTGCTTTAAAAAACACGGCGAAAATCAGAGCCGTCAGCCACGGGAACTTTCATGTGGCGCCCAGCCTTCTGCGTCTATACCTGCCCACCATCTTTAAACAGGCCAGTGTGTGTGCGCGTGTGTGTGTGCGCGCGCGTGTGTGTGTGTGTGTGTGCGTCGCTAAGGCAATCAAAGGGAGGATGCTGTGATAAGGATCCTGCAGACAGTGATTCCACAATGAAACGTCTACGGCGGCGCAGAGACTCGCAGTGCACATGCAACATGACCATAAACACGCTCCCCATCGTGATGGCCGATCATGGAGTGAGTGCTACAACCTCGAATTCCTATCGTGACACTACTCTTCAGACAACGAACTAGTACACTCATAAAAGGAAAATTATTATCATTAAAAATATGCTTATTGTTGTTATTATCATCGCTCTTGTTGTTACTATTATCTAATATTATAAATGTATTTGCTATCAATTTGATCAATATCATCCATTATATTCTTTGTCGTTATCAATGTCGTACAATCAATTGTGTAGTGTATAAAAAATTCTAATGTCAGTACACAAGTCATGATTTATTTGTGTGTGTTTATGAAAAAAAAAAAAAGGCTACTATTGGCTCACACTTGGGGTGAGATCAGTCGCACAAATGTGCCAGTTTAAGCCAAAGAAGAAGAAAAAATAGAAAAAAAAACCCTGTAGGCAAATGTATATCAATTAAACTGTCGAGTGTTTAGACTGTCAATCCCTCACACAAGGGTTTAAGCCAGAGTCTGTCGAATAGCAACCTCGTGTAAGATGCCTCTGAGAGACACTGGCACATCTGTCTGTCTCTGCGGCCCTTCGCCTTCCAAGTGCTGTTGTTTCACACCTCTTTTGTTTCCGTAGTTCAACATCACTCGATCAGGCTTGTGTGTGGAGGGACCCTTGTTGTTTGGTATTAAACTCACTGAGGGAGAATTAAAGAAAAGATGTCCGCACAGATCAAACCAGAGGGCCTCTCGCACGGCCCAGTCAATAAGGGGGCGCAACACTGGCAAGCATCAAGAGGCAAATGAGGATAAACATAAACAGTACAACCCACACATCTGCACACACACATACACACACACACACGCACACACACATCGGCACACAGCTGCGGCAGGAAATACATGGTTGGGCAGCTGGGTATACGATATCACATAATTACGCTAGGCTACGTAGCATAAATGCGCATGAACAGATCAATACTTGCTACTCTTGAATAACAAAACCCTGCTTCAATCTGCAAGAGTACGCAAACCCGGTGCGGAAGTTCTCGCAGCTTGTTCTCGACCCATCATTCTCCTGTCCGACAACTGTCGTGTGGTTGGTCCGAAATTGGAAGAAGGGCGTGGTTGATACTAACGCACAAGAGGTTGTACACTACGTAGACTCCGACAATGCTTAGCGCAAGTGATGTTTACTGCGGTAGGAAGGCCCCATGACGACTTCCAAGGAGTTCCGCACTTTCTCGTGATGTATGGAATGACCAGAGCGAATGTTGTTCCTAGTCCCGAAAAACAAAACACATTTATCTACACATATTTGCACACAGCGGAGGCAGAAAACACATGGCTGGTGAGCCGGGTGTATAGCATATCACGTCGTTATGCTAGGTTACGGAGCATATGTGTGCCAGAACAGATCAATAGTTGCTATTCTTGAACCCTGCTCCATCTGGAACAGACGCAACCCGACACACATCTGTATCGATACATGTGTGACTGTAGTTTCAAAGGTAGACGCTTTAGGTGCGAGTCCCTCCAGACGTTCTCTCTCTCCGACTCGATGAAAGTCTGTTTCTGGGTTTCTCAGCTGGTGTGGCCAATTAGTGTGAAATTTGGTGACAGAACCGCGGAGGAGCCGGGACAGTCCTTGTGTAATTATTGATCTAAGTTTACTTGCCTGCTTAGCTACATGTGGGGAGAAGCCACGGTACAGGGGCTCCTGCTCTCGTATGGCGTCTAATTAATAGTGACATAATCTGATGCTATAGCTTAAAGTTGTTGAGGATTTTCTGATCTCCCACTGGTGCGAGGACTCGGGAGTGTTGCTCGTTGCGCAGTAATTGCACAGTTTTGCCTCGGTGTCACAATTAGAGTGGAAACCAGCCTTGTTATATCCACTGTTCTAATCTCTGCCAGACCATATTTACCCCCCCCCCCCCCCCCCCTTCCCCCCCCCCCCCCGTCGTAGTTTCTTTTGACACTGTGCCAATCTGTATAGAATACACGGGCTAATCCCGGTAACTACGGGGCTTTAATGGGGGATCATGCCGGGCCACGCAGTCAGGAATTTTGCAGGACATGTGCAATAATTACTCTGACAAGTCAATAAATATGATCTTGAAAAAAGATTGCGTTGCATTTGACCAGCGCTGGTAGAGTGACGCAAGGATTTTTGGTTGGTCAACCCTCAGTGGGAAGTCAATGGGACTTTTGCATTGGATTTTAGATACCCCAAAACACACACAACAAGGGTATGCACATACTTTGTTTGGCTCGATAATCTGCAAAACTGACTCCTCTTTGGGATTTTTGAATACAATCTCACGCGACCAAGAAAAGATAACGTTAGCCTATTCACGAATCAAGGTGAATACAAACTACAGCTTTCATACCTTGTCAGACCTTGTAGTTTAGGCCCATTGCCAAAAAGCCACTGAAAAACCAAAATGAGTGAACTGGAGTTGCTAAATGGCTAACTTACTTTTAAGTTTCACAAATTCATTCATGCATTCGGCAGAATTAACTTTCTCTATATTTATGATCCCTCGATAGTTTTTCCCCCACAGAAAGAGGAAGCTCTCTCTTTTGTCCACTTCTGGATTTGATTGTTTTGCCGACCAGAGAGGGACACAGGTGCAAACACAGAGCAGAATCATTTGTTGAGCAGCTAAAAGGAGGTGTCTCTCATTAGACCTGGAGGGTCGGGCAAAGAAAGGCTATAGCAAGGTGCAGCACAACAGGAGCTGAAATGGCAGGCGCCTGCTGCATTTCTGCAGAAATGCTAACAAGCACGTTTCTCCGAGCCCTCCCTCATTGGGGCAAATTCTTCTAACCACTTGCTCTCTGAAGGTTCGTCTACCACGCCTGAACCTGAGACGCCTAATATTTATCAGAAGAAGAGAGGAGCTGCGAGGAGGTCGGGAAGAAAAAAAATGGAGAGACAATTGAAGTGGCGTCTTTGATAAAAGAGTGTTTTTGAAGCAGAGCCCATTTAACTTCAACGGGACAAAAGGAAATCAGGACGGGGAAAGTGTGTCTCACGACGGTGCTCCACATCAATGCACACCGCAGATACCTGGATGCCTCCCAAACAGAGGAGACTCTAACCCCCCCCCCCCCCCCCCCCCCCCCCCCCCCCCCCAAAAGAGGGGACCCCCCCCCCCCCCCCCCCCCACCCTACCTTCTCCCTTTAAACTCTGCCTCTTTGATCGTCTCCCTCTTGAATGTAAAGATGGTTACAGCCTGCACCGGCGAGAGTTCAAGTTCCCCCCACAACCTCCGCCACACTCCACATGGTGTGCTTTGTCATTCTTGGAAAACTTTAAGAAAAGAAGGAACTTTTTCTTCCCCCTCTGCACCCGATAGTCATCTCTACTTACGCTGCAAAGACACTGTTACGCAAACGCTAAATTAGCGGGTCAGCGAGTGCGCGGGCACCAACCAAATGGTCGCAGCGATCTGCTTCCATTCCTCTGTATCGATCAAAGTTTGGGCCCATCAAAGGCAAACAAATGGTCTTTAACGGCGTCTCTTCGGCCTCGAGAACACGACGAGGGGCTAAATGACTCGGGGTGGTCGCGCGAGGTTCCACCGACGGATTCGATCTCTCCTCTAGATCTGTTTTGAACGTATCCTCCCGACTTCTGCCTTCTTTCATTTCGCTGCAGGTATTACAAAAGAGCTTTTGAAGTGCATAATGGTCTATTCCCTACATCGTTCAGATTTAGCGGATGCTAGGCGCTCGAGGAGTTTCTCTTTGTGATATCAACATTCGGAGCGTTTGTCAAGACGGCGACTTGAAGTGTGTTTGATGTCTACTGAACTCTTTTTTTATGTGAGCAGATATTCTGTCTCTCCTCTGCGTTGCTTTGTCGGTGTAAACAAAACAGACGCACGAATGCTGATGCGATGCATAACTCTCTGATAAGCTGGCTAATGTATAACCGCGCCGCAATTTATTTTTCGAGGTGTTTAAACAATATAAACCTGGCTGGGTGTTTTCTGCCATGACTTGAATCATTAAAGGGCCTCATCCCCGACTCTTCCCGATGTTTTATGTTAAGTTTTAATATCCATGAGAGGATATATTGGTGGTTTTAAGCACCAACAACCATCATTATGTAGTTTTACATCTCTAATGCTTCTCTCTTCAGCAGGGGATTTAGTGCAACGTCTCTGAGCCTCTCCTCAGATTTCTTCTTTTGACAGATGCGCGGCAATGTAATGGATTGTAGCTCATTACTGTAGCATGATACTATGCACCTGTAAATGCAAATGCAGCATGACAATCAGTGCTGAAATTAACAAGGAAAGCAGGCAGAGTCCAAAAAGTAAATACTCTTAAGCCACTTATCTCTATGATTGTGACTTTACTGCTTCGTTGGGTGTCGGACATGTTTCACTGTCCATTAGTGGATTTTAAGGATATCATTCGCAGTAAGTAAAGTAATTCAGAAATCAATCAATCAATACAATTTTAAAACGTTCTGCAGCAGAAGGTACAGTCTTAATTAAAGAAAATACTTTTTCAATTGGTATTAAAAATCATTATTTCTGTTTATAGATCGACTTCCGGTTTGAGCTGCTGTGGTGTTTCCTGTTTTTGATACTTGATTACAAGAGACTTGGTGAGCTGGCCAATCTGAGCAGTCTGGGCTTTTCAGTGAGGGAGGGGCGGGAGCTCTACAGAGTGTTTCAGGGAGGGAGTGAAAACAGGAACTGGAGCGGTGGACAGTATGAGAAAACCACAGTGTCAACATGTTCTAGCAGTGACACTAATTAAAATGTATGATACCAAAAAAGAGTCAAAGGAGTCTTCTTTTAATAAACAGGATTATGGATAATGGGGTGGTGTACATTTAGTTTAGTTTTGTTTAGTGTGCATTGTGACCCTAAACCATTATATTCTAATAAGATGAAGAAAGCTGCCATTGTTTAATATGGCACAGTCAGGTATTGTGAGTGTGTGTGTGTGTGTGTGTGTGTGAGAGTGCAAAGAATTTTCCTCTTATTCGGCATTTTCTCACTGGTTATCCAAGTGCATAGTGCAGGAGTCATTTGCTTTAAATGCTCAGTTTTATTATGTCCTTTATCACAGAGTTATAGAATCACTAAAACACCCCCACGTCATGGCTACACATTAACTCTATATATAGATGATAACACCGTGTCCAGCTGTGTGTAACAAATCGCAACCGTTGCCATCGTGATATGTATATATATATATATATATATATACATATATATATATATATACATTTGTCTTTTTTTGTCTTTTTTTCTCCCCCTTTTCCTTCGACTTGTAAGCAGTTTGATAAAAGCTTCTGGCTCGTCTGTCACGGACAGTTTGCTTCTGTTAAATGTTCAGCAGCAGAGAAGATCATCCTTGGCAGCGCTGGCTCGTCAAACCACCGGTATTAAGTAGACACAGCGGAGTGGTTTCACCGGTCTCAGCCAACTGGAGGTGGGCGACAGTTAGGGCTCTCCTGTCCCGTGAGAACAGAAACTGTTAACACAGCAACGGCCTCAGCATTGCTGAGTGGCACTAACGGGGGGGGGAGGAGGGGGGGGGTTGCGTAGTGAGAGGACTCACCTCTCTCTACCCTCCAGTTTCCCTCATCGAGCAAAAAAGCTTTCTCTTGTCTCTCGGTTTGGTGTAATGTGCGTCAGGATCTCTGGAATTCAATTACTGTTCCCTTTTAGCCGCGCCTGTAATCTTCCTGTTCCAGTCATATGCTCTGGGTGCCAGCCAGTGTCACACACACTTCTCCCAAAATCATTTCTTTTATGACCAGCCAGTGAGAGCGCACCGCAAACTGTACGCAGTTATAGAGCAGATCCGGATCCATTCAGACCACCATTTTTGCTGAAACCTAATTATGTTACATTTGGCCAAATGTCACTATAAACTGTAGGGGTATAACAGTGTACTCTCTAATGAGTGTTCAATTAAAGAGAGAGCACCCACAAGGCAGGAAGGCTCCACTAAAGCCAAGTGAACGCATTCCGACTGACACCGGTCTCACCGAGTCCTGAATCTAGAAACATGTCTCTGTAACCTCTCGACTATGTCCTTACCTGCAAGAAACTCTCGTATGCGGGCTCCAGTAGGCGATAACGTTAGCTTAGCAGAAAGCCCGGCAGTGGGGAATTGTTAGCCTAACATGACGGACCTCATTTCTATAATGTAATGGAAGGGTACAAATGACAAACACGAGACTATCTGGTTTTCTACAAAGCAGAGGTTTGGCGGTTCGATCCCGGCGCAAAACACTTAACTCGTCCAGACGTCCTTACTGACAACATGAGGACAAAGGAGAAAGTGCTGCCTATAGATGCACCGTGTTAAAGGGTGGACAGCCAAACTGGAGTGGAAAGCACTTAAAGTGGAAAACAAGATATAAATACAGACCATTTAGCATCGGAAAAAGTAGAAATGCTACAACCTGAGCGATTCTGAGACCTATAGGAAAACGAGAAAAAAGGATGAAATAAACCATCTAAGTGTCCTCCGGCGTCATAGGGGGGAAAAAACTGAAATTAGGAAGTCTGAGCTGCAGATAAGAGCGATGCACATTGAGGAGATTGGACGCAGACTTTGGGATCTCACACTGTTATATCACTAAAGCAATTCTCAGAAAACGTTTTGGGGAACATCACAGCGGGAGACTGTCTGGGTCGTTCACGGCAACAGGAAACTCTCTGGCGCGTTCAGCTGAAGGGCAAGACATCGAAATTCATAAATGGACCCACGCGATTACAGCACATCGACACATCTGTCGGCCATTATCACCAAAAGCTTGTTGATATTGCATTAGCTAAACTTTTTTGTATTTCTTGCGTGCCGGAATAAGAATTCCCAGACTTGCTGACTCGGACGTTTGCACATGTGCAGATGATTCCGGTGGAATAATTTGGTTCGGTGTCTGACGGCTCCTCAAGTCGGGAGGAAGAAGTGTTGTCTCACGCTTGGGGGAATCGAGCGAGGGACCGTGGGCATCGTCATCACCTCTGACAAACATGCGGTCGCGTTTAATTATGAAGTGTTTACTCTCCCGTCCTGCGTGTCAATCTCACCGGCCCCCCTCCCCACCCCCTCCCCCCCTCCCCGACAAAAAAATTTTTTTTTTTTTAAAATCTGACACACACTGTGGCCCCACACTATTAACTCGAGTCAACAGAGCAACGATCTGCGCCTGGTGTTCCCGTCTTGTGATAGGTGAGGATCGACGCCCCCGCCCCCGCCCCCACCCCCTCGGCTCGGCTCGGCTCGCTCCCCCACCTGCCTTCTCCTGTCTGCCGCAGTTAATTTATCTGGGTGATAAGCAGGTGGACCGGGGTAGGAGAGGCCCTCAGACTGAGCCGCACTGTCAGACCTGGCAGACTGAGTGACAATGCTAATAGCCCGCTCCCATTAACCTCGCCGCACGCTTCACCTTTATCTACCACACAAAAGACTGTTTGTTTGCTTGTTGGATGATAATATTTACCTCGTGATTTGGCAGCGCCAGACATGACAAATATATTTTCAAGGAGGCTGTGTGATTCGGCGAACGCGAAGGAAAGACTTTTACAGCTCCGGCCTGTGATAAGCGGTAATGTTCTCGGCCTAATCTGTACCTTTTAAAATAAAGGAATATTCTCCTTTCCCCTTTTCCTGCTCTTAAATGAACAATGACTTTGCCTGGCGATTGTTCTGCCACGAGTTGGGCCCACCCCTGCACAATGCACTTCATCTCCATAAAACACAATGCATTTGCAAGTTGCATTAGTGCCTTTAAGGCGCTTTATTCTTATCTTAAGGTTTGTAGTATACGGACGAGAACGGTGTCGAGCCCCACGCGCAGGTCCGCGGCGCCGGGGCTGGGGAAGCGGAGATATTGCTTTAATTGGAGAGTTACTGATCCTGCAAGGCGCTCGGGTGCCAGACGTTAGCATCAATGCCTCTCGCCGTATTCTGCTGCGCAATCACAAAAATGATATTGGGGGGGACAGCAGGTGATCCATAAACGCTGTGTTTTAAAGCCTTGTTAATTATTCCTTCAGAAGTCTAATGAACAATGGGGATAAAACCTTGCAGATCTATTTGTGGAGGGGGGAGGGAGGCGGAGCCAACTCTCCTTCTGATACAGTACTTCAGAGGCTTTGGTCTCGTCCGTCAACACTGGTCGGTCATCATCAAATTCTTTTCCGCTTTGATCGCAGTAAAGCTGGTACGATACTTAAAGGTGCAGTGTGCAAGATTTCGGTCGTTTTAGTCATTTTTACTGGTAGAAAAAAATATATAACAACACAATTACATACTTACATTTCCATAATAACCTAAATGTATTTTTGTTCTCATTTCCCTTAAATGAACCCATCGATGTTTATTCACATGAGGAGCGGGTCCTCTCTACAAGGGCCGCCATGTTTTTATGAATTGCCCAGAGAGGACAAACTCTCTTTAGAGAGTTTATGAAAACTGGAGTCGACCATAGGTTCTCCAGCACGCTCGGAAGGGTGAGGGTGAGGTGATGGATACAACACCCAACTTCACCTCTAGACGTCACCAAATCGTACACACTGCCCCTTTAACCCTTACAAGGCTTTGTTGTTTGGATAGAAATATATGCTCAAAATGGCGGCGCCCATGCATAATGAAGCAGATGCCGAAGATTATATAGTTTGGCAGAGAATTTGAATTTGCATAGATTATCTCCTATTTGATTTAGCAGCTGGCATCTGGGTGTGTGCAGTGCATGACTGAGGGATACTGGGGACCTCCGTACTACTTGAAATCCGTCTCGAGCGAGGCTTATCATATTTCCCTGCGAGGGACAGACATTGTATTCCATCTTTTGGTCGGAGAGGACTTCATACACGGCAGGCCTGCCAGCTCTTTCACTCCGTAAGAGATACGAGGAGAAGGAGATTAGCTGGGCTATCCATCCGTGACCTTGATATTACGATGAAGACGGATAAGAGCTTTCTTCCTCCACCTGGCCAAACCCCTGCAAGGCTGTTTAAACAGCAGGCCGGGCCCGTCATCATCCATTCAAAACAAATGTCTTCCACCGGGGTTCAATTTTTCAGCCATTCCCACTCAGCAGCCGTGCTCAATTAATGATGTCAGCAGAATTAAACAGATGCTCGCTATGCGCCGGAGCCGCTGGAGCCTCTGAAGCAGAGGGTCCAGGACAGCGGTGGTGCAGTTTATGCCTCGAAAAGTCCTTTTGATTCAAATCTGATTTTTACAAAACTGCCTGCAGAGATTCAGAGTGGAAGGCGGGAATGGATATTTTTTTACATTTCTATTGTCAGCAAATGGTATTTTGTGTTTTCATTATCCAGAGCAGGTCCTCTCATGTTTTTTTACTAAGCAGCAACCTCCAGCGCTTACAGATGAAGCCAATACTGAAGTGGAGAGACGAAATCGAGTCAATCCCCATTGACACCCATGTTAAAATGGTCAACTTAAGAGGGGAATGCAACACGTTTAAAGCCTGGTCTCAATCAGTCACATTTGTTCCCATGGCAACTGTACAGAGGTGAATTTATTCTTAACTTCTGATCTATCAAGGTTTGAAATTGTGCACAACTAAGGGGCGTGGTCTCTTGGGTAACACCTTGGCCGACGTGGCACATTCTGTGGATGCTGTGACAGCACTGTGGGCCCACACCCAGCTTTGCTTCTGCTCCGCCTCTTTGCCCATTTTCGGATGAACCAGGAAGTAGGCGGAGTTAGGTATTGGTGGGATGGGGATGAGCCGCACAATCGCTCTGCAGAGTCAGTCGAGGACGCCATCTTTATGTACAGAATATGGTTTGTACAGTGGCCCACAGTGGACAATCTCAACACGCTTTGAGGGTTTTCAGCTGCTGCATGCAACCTCACCTCTCCACGCCACAAATCCTGCAGACTGTACCTTTAAAAGTTTTGAATAACAACATTAGCATAACAAAAAGGGGGGGGGGGTATTTACCCTCTCTGTGACAAAACCAATGTTAATTCCTTGCTAACAACATTGTCCTGTTACTGGAGGCTGCTTAACAGAGAGCACGTTATCTGAACTCAAAGGAAAAAAAGAGAGAAAGACCTTAAAGCAACTGTTTGAAATAATGAGCGGGGCAGAAGTGATCCGCACTCGATCCTCACCTAACAAAGAGATTAAAAATGCAATGTGGAGCTCAAGCACCCCGCAATCGCTGACTACACTAAAAGAGGCTGGTTAAGTTGCTGCTTCCGTAAGCAGGCACAAACTTTATCTTTTCTTTTTTAGAGCACATCCCAGATGATGCATCTTTATTGTATGTTGTTTAGGCTTGGGTCCAACGTACACTAACAATGTACACAGTATTCTGAATTAGCACTCTGTTGCTTAATGAGAGCTCAAATTCACCCATTCATAATAAACAGCGGTGTATAAAGATGTTCCCTGCATTGTTTTCCTCTTTGTTCTGCCACGGGAGGTGGAAGGTAAATATGTCGTTGTTTATGTTCTGCATAATCAGAAGGCAAAGGGTGTAAAACAGTGCGGAAGGGAAGACATTTTGTTGCCCCGGTGTGAGAATGATGTGCGGCTGCATGTTTCCGTGGCGGTGGCAAGTCCTCGTCATTTCGGAGCTCATCGGTTATTCAACCCGGATTGCATGTCGACAACTCCCTCGTTAGGGAGCCTCACTAAAAGCACCTGCAGTCGTCCACTATGGGCGAGCGCGTCATGGAGGAAGTGCTGAGAGGGCACGGCTCCCTTTTTACTAGAATGCACGGAGAGTATTAAAGAGACGGCATTAGGACGTAATGAGTAAAAAACGTCTTTCTTACACCCAGGCCAGAACGCTGATGGGATTTTCATGCTAGACTAAATCTCAAATGCATTCGGCAGACGTACACACACACACACACACACACACACACACACACACACACACAAACGCAACGCTCAGGACAGTTTTGTTTTTTCTCCTCAGGCGATAGCTGGTGTATTTTGAGATGCAGTGTTTGCCATGAATGCTGAAAATGTCCTGATGTATTCGTTTCTGGTGCCAGAACACGAGTTTGGAGAAAGTCTGGCTCAAGGAACGAATGAAAAACACGAGTTAAAGGCAAGAAATCTAAAATAGAACTATTATACTTGAAGGTATTTTGATACGTTCTTTTCAAAATGTTGAAACTGTCATTCTAGAACAGCTAGAATTTGAAAAAAATGCAACTCACACACCTCAAGAGGAAATATTATGGGTGTATAGAAAAAGTTAAACAACGAGAGAGAGAGAGAGAGAGAGAGAGAGAGAGAGAGAGAGAGAGAGAGAGAGAGAGAGAGAGAGGTAAGTGAGTGGCTCCACACACTAACAACATGAGACTACAGTGAGATGATGTCATGACAAGGCCGAGCGGCAACCTCCGGGGCTGACGGATGAGGCCAGTACGAAAGTGCAAAAACGTGCAGTTCACAGGGTGGCCACTTGAGGCTGGCTCCAAGAGGGGGGTCAATCTCCATTGACTCCCATGTTAGAATGGTCATCTTTAGAGGCGAGTGAACCATGTTTAAAGCCTGGTACAAACGACTGTTTTGGGTCTCGATCTCGATCATTTGTTCTCGTGCCTTTTGAAATTGTGCATCATTAAGGGGCGTGGCCTCCCGACGGACACCTGAGCTGACCTGGCACCTTCTGTGCCCACCCCCACCTCTAACTGTGCTCTGGTGTTCTTATGGTTACACAATCATCTCTCCATCCAAACGCCCCTCCCATCAGCCCCGAGGTGAAAGTAACAGTATGCTACTTGCGCACGTTAACAGTTGATATTTCGAGGAACAGAGTTTGTACAGGACGACCTACATATACTGCGGTTATTGAGTTTCTTAGATCAAAGTGAGAAGGACTTTCTAGATACAAACACGGCATCTTCACTTGAGTATCACAGATAATTAAAATAGTTAGAGAGGGAGAAGACTGTGCTCTGTCCCTTATTAGACCTGCTCGCTTAAGTCCTTGGATTTGGTTAATAAAGCTGAAAATGCCCTTTGACCACTGAGTGAACTGAGTTTCAGAGAAAGCCTGGTGATTCATGCAGTATGCAGGTTCCAATGCACCAGAGGCTAAAAAGAAGAAGGGGGGAAAAAAGGAGCCTAAGTAGGTGGAGAAACGGGGGAAGATGAGAGGGAGGAAAGCGAGGGCAACAAAAGAGGGAGAGTCAGCCGAGAAGGAGGAGAGAGCAGGACATGGTGACGGAGGTGGCGCCGCACCAGAGTCGTCCGCCGATCCGAGCCGAAACAGATGCATTCGATCACCGCAAATCTCGGGCGGAGGGCATAAATACATAATAACCAAAAATTAACGGAGGCGAGTGGCACGCATGTGTTTTCATCGGTCTGCGAGTTACCACACAACAGTGACTGGAGCAGGGCGGAGGCATCCATATGGATGGTGCTCAGGGAGCAGACTTGTTAACATATCTCCTTCACTGCTCCGAGCAAAGCGCCGCAGAGACGGAATACACAGCAGCCGCGTTTAAGAAAAACAATGCGAGTCCATGTGGGCGGGATTTCAAAAAAGAAACAACAACAACAAAGCGTGAGACAGCGAAAAAAAGGAGAGTCTGCCAAGCATGATGTTCATGCCAAATTGGATCGATATCTCTGACCAACTGTTACTACAAAGTGCAAAACACTTCTCACGTGCTGCACGGGCTCCACACCTCATATGAGGCGAGAGATACTCGACTGGTGGGTCGCGACCCAAAAAGTAGGTCGCGGGGCCTTGGAGAGTGGGAAAAGTCAAGTAGAGAAAACAAAAATGGTGTGCTTGAATTTGGCGGATTTTCTTATGAGTCAGAGTGTTTACATATGCAAATTGACCACGTAAGACAATGACTACATGGACGGATGGACATGTGAGGCATCGGAGTGTTTCGTTTATTTGGGTTGGCGCCTCGTCGTGAAGGGGTGGTGGTGGGCGGCGAACCCAGACCCGGTTAAGAACCGCCGCTCGAACGCGCGGCGCAGCGCTCTCGCGATCTGACGGTCGCCCCGACGACGTCAGAGGCCCGAGCTCGCATTAGCCATCGTGAGCGATTGGGCGAGAGTGCCCGGGCGGAGTGGCCGGAGCGGCAACCGGAGCTTACGTCTGAATTCTACGGCCGGCAATTAGAGCCCGCCGCCGCTCCCACTAGTGCGGCGGAAAACACGAAGAAGTCAAGGATGATGAATTAGTCTAATGATTCCACAGTAATATCGCTCGGAGACAGAGCTGGAGGAAATTGCTGTTCCCCAGCGAAGGGCCTGAAATTACCCCTTAAGATAGGGCTGAACTTTTGCCACCGCCTCCTCTGTTGCCGTCATTATTTAGTGAACCCTACTTGTTTGTGTTGCTATCAATTGGATTCCCGCCGCCACATCCTCCCCGTCCCCGCGCTCACCTTCCGTCTCGTTTGCCCTCTGCTGTCGCTGTGATCACATGCTATAACAAGCACACAAAGCCCAGTGGGATGCTAATGCTCACCTCCACCTACCCCATCCGCCCCCCCCCCGCCGCCCCCTCTCTCTCTCTCTCTCTCTCTCTCTCTACGTCCTGCTCTTTTCCCTTCCATGTCTGCTTGTCACATACGACTGCCCCATCTCCAGTCAAGTCTGGGGCATGATAGAGGAGTTATGTATTGTATAGGCGGTCTCAGATGGCTGGCCTCCGCCGCCGCCGCCGCCGCCGCCGCCGCAGTGGAGGAGGACGAGAATGGGAGCGAGCATGACAGAGGGGGAACACACACATAGACACACGCAACGCCACAAAGCCTCAGGGGTGAAGGTCACGGGAGTCGACCCGGCAGTTCAGCGGTGAACGCTAATTAGCGCGCAGCTTTGACCTTGACAAGCCGTCCTCCGCCCCCGTCAGGAGGCGGGTGTTGCCACAATGCAACGGCGACTGAAAGAAAATCCTCCGCTGAATGGGATCTATTGATGGCGGGGGCGAGCGGCGAGGAGAGACGAAAACATCGCCACGACGCTTGACGTACTCCCTCGGCAACTTTCTGTGACTTTGGCTTGTTGCTCGCCTCATTTGAATGCATTACGCAAGCACAGAATACAAAAACACAAACCTCAATAAATAAGGCCTGTGTGTGTGTGTGTGTGTGTGTGTGTGTGTGTGTGTGTGTGAGGCTGCAGCGGCAGCAGCCCGCGCTGATCTGGGCCTTTCAGCCCACTCTGCATGATTAACAGAGGTAGCAGCGTTTTGTGCTTGAATAAATTAGAAAACTTTGGTGGCCGATCCATTTTTAAGGGCGCGGCCGAGGGAGATGCACAACCGATACGTCTCTGTTTGCAGAACCTCCACAGACCCGGGTGAATGGATGAGCACGTGTTCGCACCACAACAAAGGACATCAATTAGGTACGAGGCAGGGAGGCAGCAGGCATAACCCTGAGATGGACCTAGTTTGTGTTTTGTTTTTTTATGACTTGCACATTTGTGACGTTTTTTAATGCATATTGCATCATTTTCACACCTACGCACAAAAAGGTGCAGATGGAAACACTTGATCAAATCGCTATTTTTGATTCTGCTCAAAAATACAAACTAATACATCTGCATCTGCTCATTTCTTTGCTTCATCTGAGGCTAGGGGCCAATAATCAATCTAAAAACAATCCAGTTTGCATGAAGTATATTGAACATAAATCAATTATTGTGTTTTTTTAGATCATAAAATGGAGGTACATCAAGATAAAAACATGACTATTGAAGGATTCAAAGTGTTTCAAATGCATGGAAAATGTATATGTATGATTAGGATTGATGCTGGTTTATGAAATCTATTTGTTTTTTCAATAAGTCTTTATATAACGTTTTTAAAGGTGCATGTAAGCGTTAAACATGGGGTGTCGACATAGCTAAATAAGCAAATCCTTCAAAATCGGGGTTGAAGACTGCGTTTCTGATACACAGCCAACGACAAGGACCATGACTGCAAAAAGTGCACAGAGCACTGAAGAAAGTATCAACCTTAAAGGTGTAGTACGCAGAAACTCATTCTCAATCATTTTTAATGAGTCCCAGGAGGCGTGTGTGTGTGTGGAGGTGTGTTTATATCCTCATATTCTTATTGTTTTGGCTGTTTACAGGACGTTTCTGGGCGGGAGGTGAGGGAAGGACATCATAACTAGGTCAGGACTTGGGTAACGGAAGCTTTGATGATATCCAACAAAGTGCAGAGGAAACAAAAGTTGTTTCACAGAGCGAATGTGAGTTTGGCTTTCACACGCTGACGGGCACTGAAGGAGAGAGGAGCGATGCTGACTCGGCCTGTTTTCTATACTGCAGGTATGTAGCGGTTACATTCCCACACACCAAAAAGCACCGCAGGTGTTGCTGGGCAAAGGGGGAGGGGCCAGATCTGACGGCCGTAATCCTGCATACTGTACCTTTAAAAGAGAGCCTTCGTGTGGGCCTGAGAAGCAGGTCAGTGTGGGGCAGACGGTGCTGCATTGTTAATCACACAGGTGAATCACACTATGCTGCTTCCAGGAATAGCAGGGGGCTTTCAGACGGGCGCTAGAAACACAGCGGACCTCCGACTGAACCGCTGCGCCATATTTAGACAAATCCTGGCTCCAGAAATAGAATGAGACATGTTGAGGTGGGAGTGCTGCTGGTGGTGCAGGTGGAGACTGAGAGGATGAGAAGGGAAGTGGTTCTCTGAAAATTTAACAAAAAGACTCAATAAAATACTGTCGGCTGGTTCATGTAGCTTTGAGACAATATATCAAGAGGCAGGTATAATATAGGAGTAGGAAACACTTGCAGTTCACAGGGTGGCCACTTGAGTCAATCCCCATAGACTCCCATGTTCAAATGGTTCAAACTTTAGAGGTGCATTAAACACGTTTAAAGCCTGGTAAATACTGCAAACTTTTTTTCTTCTTCTTCTAACTAGCTTATTTTCATTCTAACAAGGTTTGAAATGGTGCATAGTTGAGGGGGCGTGGCCTCTTGAGTGAGACCTGGGCCGACCCGGCACGTTCTGTGGATGCTGCCACAGCATCATGGGCCCACCCACTGCTCTACCTGTGCTCCACCTCTTTGACCTCATTTGGATAAACCCGGTGGGAGGAGTGAACACGCAATGGAACCGCCCACTACGAGCCAGATCGCTACTCTGGAGAAACATCTCCGGGTGGAATGTGAAAGGTTGGAACGGAGCGCACTACCACTGCTTTTTAGAAACTACACTTTCTTACGCAAGAATCCTGCTACATACACATTCCCATAATGGAATTAAATACTTATGGACATGCATTACTGTAAATACATGGGTTTGAGCTCAAGATGTTTCTTTTTTTCTCAGTGTATTGCCGACTAAGTAAAACGTAATGTTAAGTAGAATGTACGAATTTGCCGTGACCCATGGCTACAGATGTTGTATAACACTGCATAGAGGCCCACAGACTAAAATAGCGGGATAAAGACACAGCCCCTGGTGGTAACATTCCTGAGCACGGTAGATCCTGGATTGTGTGTTAATTAATCTATGAGCCTTCTTTCCTGGATAAACTCCTGCATTTATGCCTTTTTCATGAGGGGGTTTCATGTATAATGGAGGCCAGAGGGAATGGGAGAAGAATGTAAATTACGAGTCAAGCTTGTTAGACGGCCCGTTTGACTGTTTACATGCTCGGCTTGTCCCGGCTCGACCCTAGTTAACATTTCATGGTGGACGTTTTTTTTTTTTTGTTTTTTTTTCTTCCCGTCATCTTTCCGCCTGACCCCGGCGCAAAATGCATCTGGAGCCAAGAGGTGTTCCTCCTGTCTGGGTTCACTCAGTCAGCGCCCCCTTTTAAGCTGTCTCTTCCTGTTGGTCCTCTCCATCGCCTCTTTCCCTGCCTCCCACTGCAAACTGTGGGTCAAGGTCCCATCGCCACAGATGTGGAACGCCGAGTTTCCAGGTCAGAGCTTTTCCCCTTAAGCATCGCAACGAGTCAAGTGGTCAAACAAGGAAGAGCTGTAAGAACAACTGATGTGTCCATGAGGTCTGTGCATTCCCAATCCCCCCCCCCCCCCCCCCCCCCCCCCCCCCCCCCCCCCCCCCCCCCCCCCCCCGCCCCCCCACCACGCATCCATTATGAATACCACTTACATAGTGTGGGTCACACTGGGGGCGGAGTCGGCCGACATGCAGGCGAGGTTCACTCTGGACTGGTTATGAATAACATTAATAATAATAAAAAATATATAAAGATAATAATAATATATATTTATAACATTTATTTATCTTATGTTGTACAGTTCTAGTCCTGTTGTTTTTATTGTTATTTTCATTGTTATTAAATAATACAAAATTTATTTCTTATTTAATCTGGGGTTTTTTTCCCTATGAGCTGAAAACATCAACAATGACATGTGACTATGTTCATCCGTAACCTTCATTACAAGCGTTGGTGCAGAGCTTACATTGTATCTTTACATGTCTGTTGTGAATACAAATATTTCATCAGTCAAAAAATAAGTCAATTAATTAAACCCACAGGGAGGTCGTCAAGTCTGATTTCTTCCTGAACATCTCTCCCTGACCTTGTGACATCATCTATTCAAGCAAAGGCAAAGCAAAGGAGAATATTTGGACTTTTTCAATGAAACAACAAATGTCTTTCGAAAGAAATAATGACTTAAAGGGAGAACGGAACAATTACAGCAGGTTGTCAGGTTCAAACCCATGACCCTCAAGCTGAAGGGTGACACTTTCTTCATTCATAAGCAAAACACACTGGGCAGGTGAATACAAGTTAAAACCTATTATAAACAGAGATGACTCATGTCCTTGGGCGATTAATGGTCATCAATGGAGAATAGGAGAGAGTTGTGTGGGCAGGAGGGCTCAGCGGAGGGACATCAAAGAGTCGGAGACGACAGAGGATTATGCTGAGCATGGTGTGTGTGTGTGTGTGTGTGTGTGTGTGCGTGTGTTGGGGTCGCTCTCCAGTCATAGGGTTAATGACAATAAGGGAGGAGGGGGTGAGGAGGAGGAGGAGGAGGTGGGGCTGGGGGGGGGGCCACCTTTCCCTCCTCCACAGCAG
>JAFBJT010107977.1:31729-49356 GCA_016785325.1 Chascanopsetta lugubris | reverse complement strand
GGGCGGAGGTGGGGGGAGGAGGCGGAGGAGGAGGAGAGGGAGGAGGAAGCTGCAGCCCTGAGGCACTGAGACACAGTGACACAGCAAAACTCTGCAGCAGCATTTCATCAGATGATAAAGCAGATATGCCGACGTTGAGCCAAGATAAGGTTAAAGCCACATTTGCGGTAAAAGAGAAGATTGATCGATTAAATATGATCTCTGTTCTGTTGTATGACATGGTAAATGTGTTTTATAGGCTATAGCTGGACTATTACTAACAACACGCAAAGGCGATGACATGAGGCACCGATATAGAAGTACAGTACAACACGACTCAAGTGTTTAAAAGAGCATCACTCCTCAAACGTAAAGAAATCAGTGAATGCAAACGTGACGTAAACATGGCAACGGCCACCGTTGTGTGTATAAGTTGTGGTCTTTTCAATATCCACAGTCAAAGTTATGTACTCGTACCTCATGAGGCTCCGACCATCCGGTTTGGTCAAACGTGCGAAGACAGCGACTGAGTCAAAGAAACACTCTTCAGTGTTACATTTGACGAACAATCATAATGATCACACTAAAAGGTGAAATGCAAAGACACAATATGAAATATTGAATCCCACAAAAATCACTTGGTTTTATTTGACAGCACATCAACACCAGCGTGGACACGTATCACCAAAACCCATGAATCTCGTTGTCTTTCCATGCTGACATCTCTCTTTGCGTCTCTTACATACATGTCACCTTGTTTGCATCCAGATCATGTGATTTCTCTTTTTCCCTTTTGAAGCAGTCGCAGGTCGACTCAAATTCAAAGATAACGACACGATATCCCGGTGACCGTGTATTAGCCACTTTTCGAAGGTGAGAAATCTCCGCCTCTCTCAGATAAGACGTGCACCTGTGCACTACAAACATATCGGTCAAGCCTGCAGCGCTGTTGCCTCTGTGCGCTGTTGTCAAGGTTTTCTTCCGTCGGACAGAAAAGTCTGAAAGCAAAGGTTTTTAAAGGAGACAGCGACTTTTGCAGCGAGGGCACGAAATCCTCAATTTCATGTAGGAGGGTGGAGAGAATGTGGAGCAGGGGAGGGCAGGGCAGGGGAGAGACTTTAGAGGGGGATGAGAGTGAGAGAGTGAGTGTGAGGTGCCATTAGGCCTCGCGTGTCGCACACGACACCTCACAAACAGGCATTCACACCCCCTTAGATCCCCCCCCCCTCCCCGACGCCGCGCCAACGACACGACGACTCGCCACGCGAATCCTTTGGCAACTCCGCCATGTTTGTACACATGGATTCACGTGTCACTCACCTTCCTGTTTAATGCATGCAAAGATGGAGACAGGGGACAAGGGGATGGTGAGGGAGTGTGAAGCGACTGCGGATGATTCTCCAAAACACAAAAAAAACAAGGCGAGATTCCGCCGTCCTCCAGTGGGTTTCGCATCGGGAAGGAGATTAACGCTCCTCTTCTCCGCGACTCTTTCATTGCACGGAACAGAGCGGTGGCGCGGATACAGCTCGGCAATGTGTTGCGCGGCCTAAAGTGGGGGTTTTGAAGTCACAGATAATCTGCTTTTGAAACAATGAGATAGTGTTGCTTTTCATTCGGCTCGGTTAAGCCGCGCTCCAAATGAGGAGAGGGAGATAGTGCGGATCAAACATTTTCTTTTTTTTTTTTTTTGGTGCATGCGTGCGTGCGTGCGCGTGTGTGTGCGTGCGACGATTCCCAAATTTTTACAGCTCTTTGCAGTCTCAGCCGCACGCTGATTTTCCGTCTATTGTGGCGACTTCTCTTCGGGAGATGATGGAATTTTGCACTTTAACGCAGAAAATAAACTTATAATGAAGCGCTGATCTCTGGCATCAACGGAAACAGAAGCCACGCGGGCTCCTTGTTTAACAGCTGCACGGATGCTGCGGCTTAATCCAGCCTAATCTGATCGTCCCTGGAAGTGGAGAGATACAAGACGGGGCCAAACATAAAGAACAAGAGGTGCTCTTCGGTTGGCGCCGTCACAGGCCACATGTCGATCTGATCCAAACTACTGTTTTCATGCACGTTCATATCAGGTTTAGCAACGAGTGGCTTGGGTTGCGACGTGTCGATGGTGATAGCGCAGCGCTCAGGCTGCAGTTCGCATCAGTCAGGTCATACGAGGTTTCAACAGACCCGTTGAAATGGGGCCAGAGACACAGTCTGTATTCATGTCATCTCTGTAAACAGATTTTAAATATGAATATGAACAGTCCGTCGATGAAGGGAGATTACGGGGCTGGTTTCCATTCCTGGTTGAACCAATTACACTTGAGAGGCTCGGTATCTTGGCTGTAAACAGTCCATGTGGTGAAACGTGGGGGCGGGGCTACGGTTGCACTTGTTGCAGAGTTTGTCCACTATTTGAAATAGCAGTTACTTCATCACTATGGTGGTCTGTAGTCATGCTGTAGCCCACTATAGTGTTCCTTCAAAATAAAACTGTTGTGGTTTCTAATGAATAGTACATATCCACAGTGCAATGTGTGAATACAAGTTTCACGCAGAGTTTCAGGGACATAGACACAACATTATAGACAGCATAATATACAAGATTATTACAAATGTTTGTAATCGCAATACCACAACACCATCATATAAAAAAGTAATATACATGTATAAAATAATAATAATAATTTAAGAAAGCACAACAAAAGTATAATGATGGTCATCTGTGCAGTAGCCACACATACCAATGCAGTAATAATATTATGTTTCAGAATATCTACTATTGGGTGTCAGAAAAAAATTAATCTAATATAGATTGTATCAATACAATAAAAACAAATGGTAATAGAAATAAAAAAAATGTAACCCAAGAATAAAGGAGTGAGGGTTGATGTGCTGGGTGAATCTCCTTGTTTATTATGATGTGGGAGGCTGAGATAACACTTCACGCTCCCACAGGTATTTTCTCCGATGCAGAGAATCAGTTAGAAAGTGGTGGGGTCAGGAGTTTCCACTGTGGTGTGTGTGTGTGTGTGTGTGTGTGTGTGTGTGTGTGTGTGTGTGTTGTGTGCCGGAGATATAATGGGGCCAAGATCACAGTGCTGCAGCAAGATGGGAGCTATGACGAGCTCATTTATCTCCAGGCTGCTTCCATGAACGCGAGCCCCCCATCTCTCCTTTGGTGTCGACTCATAACAATGATCTGTTATCAGATATGCAAATGTACTTTTCCCCATCTCTGTCGATCCCCTCGTTAGTGCTGAAGTAAAGGGTCGATTCATCAATGAGTGGGGGGGGGGGGGGGGGGGGGGGGGATACGTTTCATCAATCGTGTGTTCACCCGCTGCTTTAAAGGAGCCATAGTGTGGTTTTTCCATGTTTCACTCGGGGTCATCATGTGAATGTGGGGGGCGTCTCTACGAGGTCGCTCTTCATCCTAAAAGAACACAACAAGACCAAATCATTCTACTCATCATCTTCATCATCATCACAACCATCATCATCATCATTAAAGTGTGCAATACATTCCAGAAACCCAGTACTTCTATTTGACTTCTATTGGACTTTATTTTATTGTGATTTATTTTATTTTATTTATTTATTTATTTTGCGCAGTCACAAAAAGGAGTGGCAATGCAGTGATAATAAAGGCGGTTCTATTCTATTCTATTCTGTTCTATTTACACAGACACAACAGCAATAGACACGTTATATGATATATAGAGCTATATGTATTATACATGGACTGTATTAACGTGTGTTGCTTTATAATTTTAGTACATATTTTACAAATATGTCGGCCGTCTTTACCGTACACGCGCACATAAGTGTGATATTATGGAAATCGCACATATACGTGTGCGTGTGGCGAGCAAACACATCGACTGAGAGATGTGTTTTTCTCTGAGTTCCCTGATGGTGCTCATCTGTGACAGAGTCAGATCCTGTTCCAGTTGTTCCAGGTTGACAGGACAGTGTAAAAGATGGGTGGGATGGTTTCGTGAGGGGCTGTAGATGCAGATTTGTGATACAACGCCGTCTAAATGCTGCAAGCACCGCAAACAAACACGTTTGGCTTCTTCGCCAACGTAAGAACAGAACCGAAATTGATCGCAATGCTTTGCAAAAGGTGTATTTTCTACGTGCTTTGTCTTTTTAATCCATTCCAGCGCATTTCGGGAGAGCGCCTCTGCGACGGTCCGGACACGGGCTGCTGTTCCCCGGTGAGATAAACCAGCGACAAGGCACGTTTGCATGATGACTGCGGCCACACGCGTCTCCGGAGAGGCCTTTCCCGGCGCTGCGTTGGAGGGCGAGCGTGAATGACTTTGTTGGATTACATCTTCCTCGCACAACCCACCGCTATCTCTCTATTTCCCACTGATCCGAACCCCCATTATTCTCTGCAGAGCCTGGGAAGTTTCTCCTGGATTTGATGTTCCCCGTCTGTGTAATTTAATCTCAGTGATTCCCCGCAGCCCTCTGCGACCATAAACCTCTGCTCTAATAATAGGAAGCCCGGTCACAGTCTCCTCTCTAATCTCTGCCCGTGTGTGTGTGTGTGTGTGTGTGTGTGTGTGTGTGTGTGTGTGTGTAACTGCTCTCACCTCTGCTCCGTGGAGATAAGACTGCATTTGTTTTGGCCACTCCGACACCAGGCGAACTTTCTTTCACAAATTGCAGCAGTGATAGCGACCCGTGCAAGACGGGGGGTGGGGGGGGGGGGGGGGGGGCGACTGATATGAGGAATGCCAGACCCTTGCAATTGTGCCGTTGTTGCCATGCAGACCTCTCTATTGTGCATCCTATCAGGTGACTGATAAGGCAGGAGTGCGCGGCAGCAGCGTGAAGACGCGAGAGGAATTCCACTGTCGGCTCCCAAAGCTCCGTCACGTGTGAAGCGGTCGGACGAACGACCAAACAACAACAACAGAATGAAAACATCCTGCGATTGGAGTTTCCTCGGCGCTTTAGATCACTCGTGTCAAACTCGTGTCAAACTCGTGGCCCAAAGGTTCAAATCAATTCAGTACAGTCAGCGCGTTTACATTTTCATGTGTGTCGGCGCATGTACAATGTTTGTGAGCGGAAGAAAGGACAATCAAGTTTGAAGGACAGATATTTCACAGTGTGTTGAGAAGTCATTCCATTTAGTCCCACGAGTCAAACTGAGCCCTTGAGAGTAACCGTCATGCTTTGACACTTCTGCTCCAGATGGAAAAAGGAGAATCAAGCCCCCGATCTGAGAGACTGGATGTTGTTAAACGTCTGTGCTGATAAACAGAACATTCACGATGAGCTGGAGGCCAAAACTCCTCTGGTCACTTGAAATTTGAGAGAGAGCACGAAACCCCGAGCGGAGATCATCCGCCTGTCAAGCCTCTGATTTGATTACATGCTAAAGTGTTTGTACGTTTCGACTTGTAGAGGGATGTGATCACAAGGGCGTGTGAAGTGTATATTCAGTGTATGGCCTTTTCAAAATAAAGTGCATTAGAGCAAAGGTCTGAGAAACGGATCAAACGGGATCTTTGTCTGCTCTGATTCAAACTGTGAATCTTACTGTTCAACGGGCCAACGACAAAGATGGAGTTCCCCATCCTGGGAAGTCCAGCAGGCTTTCTGACTCCTCCCACCAGCTCCGGGCTTAGATTATAGATTATTTATCAATATCTACATCAGGGGTGTCACACTCATTTGAGTTTAGTTTGATCTCACGTGGGCCGGACCAGTGAAACCACCCATAAACGACAACAACTCCAAATCTTTCCAAACGTCTTTGTTTAGGTGAAAAAAAAAGTTTTTTTTTTAACAACCTCCAGCATGAATATTTTACTTTCTACTGCTTTTACCTTTTATTGAAAAAACCGCAGTTAACGTCTTTTCTGTGATTTTAATACTTTGCAAAGTCATCTTCCGAGCCAGATCGGACCCTCGCGGGCCGTAGGTTTGACACCCCCTGGCCCAGAGAATTGAACCGATACAAAAATATATTAAATTAGATCATTTTAATCATCCAGAGCCCTTTAGTGGTGAAGTGAGCAAGCGCAGTCTATACTGAATATCCCTCACCTGAAGTCTCCTCCTGAAGGAGCCTGTCGTGGCCGTCGGACCATATAAAAACTAAATCCCGTCTCTAAGGTCCGTTTTGTTTGTCAGTTCATTTCGACTGCAGAGCCATGGCAGCTTCCATGTGATATACAACTTGTTTTATGTGCACACAGCCCGGGAAAAAAAAAAATCCCATCTGAGTCAACGGATCAAATCTGATTAGAGTCACTTCAGCCTGCTAATGCGAACGTAGCCCAGACTGAGTGAAAGTGAGGCCGATGCAGAACCTCCAAATATTTACATTCATTCAAATGAACACTGGACTGTGGAGTGTTTCTAAAAACAGACGTCTGGAGCGGTTTGCGTCAGAATGAGCTCACTTCTCTCCGAGTTGACCGCGATAATAAACTTGTTTACGCGCAGGGTAAGAACATGGGGAATCACATTAGCTTCCAGATAAACATGTGCTTCTATTTTCATATTAGCCTGATTTGATTTGCTTACAACTGCGCTTGTGTTGGTTTGGACCCAGCTTGCCGGCGGCTTACGTGGCTGCAGGAAAGACTGGCCTCTGCTGGCTTTATCTGCTTGATTTCTGATGTATGCGACTTAAAGGTGCAGTGTGTAGGGTTTCAGTACATTTGTGTCACTTCTATCTATGTCTGAAAATCACACGCTGACATTTTTACAAATGTGTAATCACCTGAATGTGTGACGTTCTTTTCACATTACCCCCAAAATGAGCCCTTTAATGTGTATTTACATCAGAAGTGGATCCTCTCTATGGGGGGGGGGGGGGGGGGGGGGGGTGGGTTTCAAAGGGCGTGGCATGGACTTACTAAACAGACCACAGGTTCTCCTGCATCTTTGAAAAGGGAAGGGCGAGGTGATGGATACAAGCTGCAACTTCACCAATGGGTATCACCAAACCTTATACACTGCACCTTTAATGGATCTGTAACGCTGTCAACACATCACGCGGGCCCATCGTTGACGTGGTCACTTGTGAGTGATAGAAAGCATCTACTTGATTCTCTCATATGCGGATGAACTCAGATGTGACGTGACATCAGCAGTTTGCTCTCAGAAAAGAGCAGCAGAGGCCGTTTGAGTTCCGAGGCGGGAAACGACCAAAATGCTCTGTGTTTGTCCGTTGTCGTGGCTCCATCACCTCGCCGCCATCTTTCATTTTTGGTGCACATCATAAGCGGACGTCTGGCCGCGCCTCACTCATATTTTTCGGCGCGGCGCTCTCTTCAGCCGCCTCCTCCTCCTCCTCCTCCGACGGTGTGAACATTTCACCAGCTGAACGCAGTAAATGGCAAATTCCGATGCCCCGCGCGATATTCCGCCAAAGGTCAAGGTGGAATGTAAAGATTCACATCTGTGCTGTTTTTAGGGCGGCGCGGGAGAGCGAGTGCTGCTGGGAAATCTGTGGGCCGGAGTAACATCAGCCTCGGATCATTGCTCGGCAGGTCGATATGGCTTTCAATCCACCAGCACTCCCAGCCCCTCTGAGGTATTGACCCATTTGAAGGCCTCTTAGATTTGTAGCTCTGAAACGTAAAGGTGCGGTGTGGACGATTTCGCTCGGTTTTGTCACTTGGACAAAAAGAATTACAAAACAATTACATACCGACATGTTCATGAATTCATCATCACCTAAACGTTTGACTTTTTTCCATTACCCTTAAAGGGAACCTATACCTCACTTTTGGAGTTAAACACACTGTTGTAGTGTAGAAGTATCGATGGTCGAAACCACATAAAATGACCGAAACGCATTTGAAAGTAATTGGACAAAAACGGTGGCAGCTTCAGCAGGAGCAGCAAAACCCGTGGTTTGCAACACGAGCAATTTGTTGCATAACAAAGTGCTCGTGTGTGTGTGTGTGTGTGTGTGTGTGTGTGTGTGTGTCTGCACTAGAGGATGTCAATCAAACAGAATGACTCTCCAATCTAACTATACGGCTCGAAAGGGCGCGTGATCTCGAAAATGCATTGTGGGCCTCCAGAACCATTTGAGCAGACTACAGGCTTTGTTTACATCGCTGAGTTCGACGCGCTGCTGCAGAGAAAGAGGAACGAACACGGGGATAAATGGACCAAACAAAAGGTAAAGGCGATGGACCGAACCGAGACGAGCTGGAACCTGTTCCGAAGGCTCGGTATCTCCAATAAATGAGTCGAATGGGTGGAGTTGATCCATACGAGCACGGAGACTGGACAAGAGATTTAAAGGAGCTGAGCTGAGCTTCTGCTTTATATCATCAATGGCGTTATTCAACCGGAAAAGAATTTATTCTTTAAGGGCTCATGGACTAACGAACTTTGGGTTGGCGGCAGACCTCTGAATTTTTTGCGTTGAAGAGAAGACATTTCCGAGGTAAACAGCAGGTTTTTACCTCACTGTGTCCCACGGTGCTGCTTGTTTGTTTGCTTCTGACAAACATATGTTGGTGTCTGCTGGACACGTTTGTTTCAAACAAACTATTTTTAAGCCTGGAATCCACTCTGAGAACGCCACCCCAACCGTGTCGGATGAACACGTTCTCTAATGAGTTCTACACTCCGGTAAAGACAGAAACAGAATCACAGATTTGGATTTGGTCTCGGTTCAATACCTCCGCTAAGGAAGGATGTAAAAGTACGGTTGACGGCTCGTTCGACTCCCTGTAACGTTGTGGACAAGCTCCAACCGTAGTTTTGATCCAATGATCAGTTTCCTGTGTTTAAGAAACAACACTGTTCTTAATGCGCTGCATCCGTTAGCCTCGTGGCTAGCTCAGGCTAACATGTCATAGCACCGTGGGACTTTGAAACAAGCGGTCTAATATCTCTATCTGTAATCATTTCAGTGTGATTGTGCTTCAAAGGCCGTTCAGCTCCAACATATACGGACGTACTCTTATGTTCACGTTTTGAACTCGTTTACTTCTCCTTGCAATGTTTTTGTTTTACAGTGCAGGCTGCCGGCTGAGAGCCGCCTGACAGTGTGAAACTTGCTTGTTTAGCAGGCGGGACTAGCCTACATTTACAGCCAATCTGGGATTGCCTACCAATCAGCCAATCGGGAGGTAGTGAGGTTTCAAGAGGGGGAGTGGAGAAGCAAAACCCTGCGTTTCACCTGAGAAAGGAACTCCTGAGTTTTAAAACTGCTCGTTTAAAAAAACAAACAAAGCGTTTCTGAGACTATAAATACCATTTATCATCATAATAGAGGCTAAAGAACAAATAGAAAGTCCCTTAAATGGGCACAACAGGCCCCCTTTAAATGAGCCCATTAATGTATATTAGCATGAGGAGTTGGCCCTCTCTATGGGGGCCACCATGTTTTTACGGTAGCCCAGAGTGGTCATACTAAATATCTGACCATAGGTTCTCATGCATATGTGGAGGGGCATGGGTGAGGTGATGGATTCAACATGCAACTTCACCACTAGATGTAGACCATCATTGTACCATTGACAAAAAACAAAAAAACCCCGTCATGAAATGAGGTTTTAGAGCCATGCAGAGGAGCATCAGTGCAACGCCAGCATCCATTTCAGAAGCGCATTAACACAGAAAGTGAGAATCACAGAAAGTTCCCTCCACTTTATCCTTTGTTGGCTTGACGCCGCCCTGAACTCCCTGACTCTAACTGCGCGGTGCAATTACTGCCTCGCTGTATTTTGTGCTCCCGCATCCGTCTGGTTCCTGATAGGTGATGGTTTGACTCGCTCAAAGGATGTTAGAGATTCAAGGCCAACACTCTCTCACTCCTCCTCCCACGGGGTTTGGACTAGAACCTTCCAGCATCAACACACAATGTCCGTCTGAAGCGGGAAACCACAAAGGACGTCATTATGTGTGGGGCAGAAACGGTCCTCAGTAGAAATGCCCCTGTGAAGTGCAACAAGTGAAGTTATGTGATAATCAACAGCATTTGAATTCGCAATCACACAAAATGACGTCGCCTTCGCTGCAGTGTGGGTGAAACACGATAGATACTCATCTCAAGGTAAAATGTGGAGTTGTGGCTGTTGAAAACACCGATTCTCTTCGTGATGAGTCAGCATCATCACATTAATGTTGGACTTTACAGACCAAGCTGCGCAAGGCTGAGTCACGGGATGAATCTCTGTGGGTTTTCTATCATCAAAAACCTCTCACATACAAGTCACGAGTCCCAATATTCATTCAATTAGCCACAGCAGCTTTAAAGTGAAGTAAACAGGTTCCAGCATAATTCACAACAAAGCCCGTTTAATCCAAAGCGTGTTATTTGTGTCATTAAAGAGGTCATGTCTTCACCCCCCCGTCCATTGGTTTGTTTGTCTGGGTGGGAAATTATACTTTGTTTGTTTAGTAGTTGTGGTAATTGTTGGAAAACACAACCAAATATTGGTAATATGTGTAATTTATATAATAAGTGATATCACAATGACATATTGCTCATCTTAACTGTAGTGACATACCTGAATTATATTTTGACTCGAGAGATGAAAACTGTGGGAGGCAGATTGCAGGTTAAGGAACAGGCATATCCAGCTGACTGATGCCCCATTGGTGTAAGTTCATCTTAATTCAATTTAAGAGGACTGTTGCCCCCAGGTAAAAGTTATATTCATTACAAAAATGACCTCCATCATAACCACGATAGTGAAATTGCCCCATGGTTAAATGACCTGCCTTGTCGAACTCATGGAGAGTTTAACCATGTGAGCTCAGCTGTGCTTTTAATGAATATAAATGTAAACGCTGAGTCATAATATGCTACGTTTCACCTCCTGACTCCATGTTTGACGAGCTGCTGCGGTCCAAACGTACAAAGGATCAACTGTTACAGCTGCTCTCTTCAGCCCGTTTCAACCCTCTCAGAAAAACGCTCTGTTTCCAGGGGGCGTGCTTCCAAGCTGCCGGCTGAGCTGTCAATCACCCCCTCCCCTCCCCTCCTCCCAAGTCTGCTAGACCAATGGTCTTCAAGCTCTCATTTACACGGCACTCCGAGTCAATAAGAATAATGATGTCCACATTTAAAAGGCATTCGTTTCCTATTTCAATAATATCTTAAATCTATGTGACCTTTTAAAGACAATTCAGACTGATTTTGCCCATCTTTGTCTCATGGTAATGATGTTAATCATTCGTATTTATAATGTTTGAACTGTTATTGATCATTCTGTGTAACATCTATTGCTCGTCTGTCCGTCCTGGGAGTGGATCCCTCACCTCTGACTCTCCCTCAGGTTTCTAACTTTTTTCTTTTTTTTCCCTGGCAAAAGGTTTTTTCCCCCCGGTAGTTTTTCCTTCCCCTTGCTGAGGGTCTAAGGACAGAGGATGTTGCCCACCCTGTGAAGCCCTGTGAGACAAACTCTGATTTGTAAATATAAATAAAACTGGATTTGATTCGAAGTTGTGTTCTTTTATTTCATTGATATCAATACATTCTGAGAAGAGACTGAAGATACGACTCAATACTTCCTTTAAACGGTCCTGACCAAGAAAACACAGAGTCCCTTTTCTTCGTAGACAGCTTTCAGGAAACACAACCACTGTCTCTGATGGTCTCAGCCGGTCCTCCATGTCCTCACTGAACTTGAGGCAGAATAAAGAGGAATCTTTCAAACACATGGTTCAGCTCAAGGGTTTGGTCACGGTGAGTGCAGACCCAGAGTGAACTAGACATCACAAGCCCTGCTTACACCCACGCTGTAAAAAATAAAAAATAAAAATATAAAAAAAGGTGCCATAAGTGTCACAGGTGAGGTGTGGACCCAATGGCAGTGCTCAAACCAGGCAGGAGTCAAGGAAAAGCAGTTGGAAGCTTTACAGGAGCAGGCAGCAGGTCACGGCACACGCACAGGAGCAGGCCTGAGTCGGGCGACAGAACAAAGGTCGAGATCGGAACCGGGAAGACAAGACGATGAGCGCTGGTAAGTATGTGATGAGTGACATAACCAACTGGCGCTGTCGGTGTGTGAGACTGCAGGTTACATGGGAGAACCGGTGATTGGCAGACGAGGTGTAGCTGGGGGGTGTGGGTGTGTCCGGAGATGAGGTGATTGCGGAGAGGTGTGTGTGAGAGAGAGAGAGAGAGAGAGAGAGAGAGAGAGAGAGAGAGAGAGAGGCAGGTTGTAACAAGCAGGTCTGTGCTGTGAGTGCACCACACGCAACCCATCTCCACCAGGCTGAAGTGAGACATTGAAATTGCATAACCACTTTCACTCCACTTTCATGCGGCAACAGAATTTCAAAAATAGCCGGCATTAGACATGCAGCCGAGCGGTGAGCAGAGCAGCGCTGTAAAATTCACTTTATTCTGTGTGTGTGTGTGTGTGTGTGTGTGTGTGTGTGTGTGTGTGTGTGTGTGTGTGTGTGTGTGTGTTTCTCAGCATTAGGATTCTCATTACAGGATCAGCTCTTTCATCCCCGGGTTCAAAGCAGCGGCCGAGCCGACGGCAGCAGCCGAATACATATATGCTACCATCCGATGGAGGGAGAGGAGGGGATCAGAGGGGAACGGAGGGGCACGGCAGAGCGGAGGGGGGGAGGGGCGGGGGGGGAGGGAGGAGGGGAGGGAAATCCTGCCGAGGGAACCAGCGCGGGTGTTGAGAGTTGAGAATTGAAGCGTTGGCCGAGGGTCGGTGTTTGCGCGTCGAGGGCCATTTCCGAGTAGAGCACAACGTGGGCTTTTCATCGGCAACTCGCCGAGATCGTGTTGCCTATCGAGTGTTTTCATCAAATTGTTGTTTCCTCTCCTCCTCCTCCTCCTCCTCCTCCTCCTCCTCCTCCTCCTCTTCCCTTGTACCGGCCTCTTCACGGAGATGTTTTCTCGCACAACTCTGTGCAGTTCTTCTGCAAATCAATAGAGCAACGTTCCGCAGACGACGGCCCTCAGCGGGATCTGGCGCCCGTCCGGCCGAGGTCGGCGCAATGCAGTCGACGGGATTCCAGCTCTACATCAACCTGAGACACGAGAGCGTGTCAGAATGAAATGTGGCCGGGGTGTGTGTATATGCGCGGTGCCGTGTGTGTGTGTGTGTGTGTGTGTGTGTGTGTGTGTGTGTGTGTGTCCACCGCACCCTCATCATCCTCCTCATTGTCCACACAGGGGACAGAGAGCGGTGACGGAGGGTGGGGTCTGTGTCAAGAGGTGTCACCTTCCATCTTTCCATATGCTGACCTTCTGAGGTGACTCGCTCCATTTGGCTTAGCCCTCTGTGTGTGTGTGTGTGTGTGTGTGTGTGTGTGTGTGTGAGTATTGTTCCCACTCTGTGAGTCCATGAATCACTTGCGGTGATGGCTGCTAAGATCCCTTTGAGCTACTGGGAGCAGCAGGAGAGGAGAGAAGGTCAATTCTGTCATGGGTCTGTCAGCTGTGGGTTTTCAATCAAGACCCAAGGTTCACACAGGTTAGTAGTGCTGCTGCTGCTGCTGCTGCTGCTGCTGCTGCTGCTGCATTACAAACCAAAGGTGTGCATGACCTCATGGTTGATCTTTATTATTGGCATTGTGGAAAAAAAAATCACCGTATATCTGATACTTTTGTGTGGATTTTTGTTTCGTTTGTCAAAGACAATAGATGCATTTTGAGATGTGCTGAGAATCGTTTGCCTCCTCGTCATCAACATTTAAAGGGCACCTATTGTGCCCATTTAAGGAGGCTCTCCGTTTGTCCTTTAAAAGCGCGTTGTTTACCTCGGGAATGACGACGGGCTTCTCTTCAACACGGAACATTCGGAGGACTTGCACCGACCCAAAGTAAGTTAGTCCGTGAGAAAAGCCTTTGACTTCTCCCGCTGAAGCTGCCGCCGTTTTTGTTAAATTACTCAAACATGCGTTTAGGTCATTTCAGACGGTTTCAACCATGTGATTCGCGATACTTCTGCTCTACAACAGTGTGTTTAACTCCAAAAGTGAGGGAAACCACAAAGTCGAGTCTACGCTTCACAATGTTTACCTCAATTTTCCAATTTCCTCCATGAAGTCCCGCTCTGGACCCAAACCACTACTTGATTGGCAGCGTGTGAAGTTGCAGATGACATGTGAAGGAGGTCTGTAATCACGCAGATGAATCTATGACAGTTACAGTGGATCCTCAAAACTCAGACTCGCCAAATGCTGAACAAGAGTTTTTGCCCCCCTAACATTTTGCCCCTAAACTTGCAACATGGCGGCCATCATGGAAGAGGATGTTCATGTCATTACGAAGACACAAATAGTACATTCAAAAATGTTCTGAAATGTAAAAATGGTTAGTTCGAGGTGATGGTGGGAACAATTCTATGAATATTATGCTGTAGTCTGCCATTAGATTGTTACATTTCTTACATACTGGACCTTTAAAATCACAAGACATTTCTGTCCGTGGGCAAAATTGGTTGTTAAGCTGAGCTTTAGTGGTGTTGATGGGTGTTTCATGTAACAACGACATGAGTCAATGGTTTCACAAGTATGGAGTTGACCTGCTTTACTCAGTGTTGCTTTTTCATTTCATTTTCAGTCAAATGTGACCGAGGAGTCACTGATTCTATTCTTTGTGATGGAGACTGAAAATGCAGCGATGACTCTGACTAAAAATGTGCATTTTTAACAATCGTCATCGTTTTCCGCCGCTCTTGTTCCTCACAGCATCTCATCATTATCGTCATTACGAGTGTATGATGTTTCGAAGGACCTGATCAACCCGCTGAGTTTCCGAGCAGGACGTGATTAAGACTCTCAGTTGCCGCCTGGTTGCCCTGGGAGACGGTCAATGGAAACAACTGAGGGTTTCACGTACTTCCTCTTTGTTGCACACTGTAGATTCAGGCCTAACCAGGCCGCAGACGCCCGCACTTACAAACGGGAGAGTTTACAAGGCTCAGCACGCACCAATTATGATGATTAACTATTGTATTTACTTCTGTGTGTGTGTGTGTATGTGTGTGTGTGTGTGTGTGTGTGTGTGAGTGTGTGTGTGTGTTTTATCTGCTGGTCTCAGCAAAGTGATTGTGTTAGATATTGATGCAATGCTCTTCACGCCTTTATGGAGTGTAAAATTAACGAGCTGTCGACTATGCGGATGAGATTAAATGTTACGTGTATGTGTGTGTGCATGGTGTATCTCTGTTTGTGTGTGTGTGTGTGTATGTGTGTGTGTGTGTGTGTATGTGTGTGTGCATGATTCATTGGTGGTGGGCGTTTGGAGGGCTGCTGCTCTGCATGCTAAACTGATGCCACAGGCAACGAGGGTCAATGTGCACACACACGCACACACACACACACACACACACACACACACACACACACACACAGTGCTCATGTCCAAGTCTGTAACACTTAGCAGCTCAGCCTTTAGAGGCATGACGCTCTGTATGTCAACACTGAGCAAAGCAAGTTGGGTCATGCTTCATAAAGACTTTGATACAAGGGAGATGTTTAGAGGGAGAATGGGGGGCCGGGGGTGGGGGCGGGGGCGGGGGGCTGTGCTAATTAATCGTTGTTGTTTTTTTTATATATGTCTTAATAATGATATTTGTGTAAATGAAATCAATAAAGACATTGTTTGAAAGAACAAGTGAATAAATACATGTACAAAAATAAAAAATTGTTTTCCCTTTGAAAATGTTGTGTCATTTTCAACACTTATCTCGAGTAAGGTATTTCAGCCAGTGCACATCGAGCCATTCAGGGCGCCAGTGTCGGGGTCACCGGTACTGCAGCAGGGTCAGAGTGGGGTTTGAACCGGTGGCTCTTCACCCACCGCTTCACCCACTGAGACACTACCCCTATTTCCTAACTGCTACACTGGAAACTTTAAACTGGTGACCCAGCTCGTCTGTCACGGTTTATGGGAATACTGCTGATTTATGAATCTATGGCAAGTGAACCCCCATGTCTCCATTCTATCCCCGTCTAACCCCCCACCCCACCTCACCCCCCTCCACACTGTTCTAAGTGTAGCCCAGATACTGAATCAGACAACCAGTCCCACTAAGTCTGGTTCTACCTCCAGTTGGTTCGAGCAAATGTTTCCTCTCTCCAGTTGCTCAAAATGTTGCTGGTTGCCGCGCATGTTTTTTAGGTCACAGCCTCATTATGCGCAGTATCATGAACAGTGCCATGAGAAAATGTACGTTGTGACTTGCAGCCACATGAATAGAACTAAACTGCCCCTTTGCAAAGAGCGCGCTCACTCGTCAGAAGGCACAGTGCAGCTCTGTTATCGGCTCACACTGAAACGAGTCAAAACACAGACATGGAGGCAAATATGAAAACTGCTGCCTCTAATTTGGAGAGTTGAAGAAAAACAGCAGTGGATGAAACAGGAAAAAAAAAAAAAGCCCCAGACTCGGAGGCTCAGACTGCTGCTGTCGCTTAATGCAGAAGGTATTTCGGAGGCGTGGGATGAATAAAACATCGGAGCACCTTGTTTATTTCCATCCTTCAACCGTAACTTGTTCTTTACATAATTGAATTCTGCTCCTTTGGAGGCAACGCATCTCATTAGACCTCAACTGTTAGCCAGGGAATGATTTGTCTCCGTGCTGACACCAGACTCCCATCCTGCGCTGGGAGGGCTGCAGCCGAGGAGACCCTCCTCCCCCAGCGCCCACAGCGGGGGAGAGTCAGCGTTTCAGCCATGTTTGCATCGCCTCGCCCTCTTGCCTCCTCTCCTTCCTTGCAGCCTTTTGCGTGAGAGTGCTCGTTCGACCTCCATGATTTACACACCAAACCATTCCAGCCCCCCGCCCCCCCGCCCCCGCCCCCCCCTCCTCCCCTCCTTTTCCCACCTCCGGGTCAAAGTACACTCCAACCCACACCCTTCACCCCCATCCACTTCCACACAATGTCATTTGTTGGTGTGTGATTTGTTGCCTAATCCTTCATGTTGCACATTACAGTAGAGGAACAACCCCCCCCCCCCCCCCCCCCCCCCCCCCCCCCCCCCCCCCCCCCCCCCCCCCCCCCCCCACCCCCCCCCCCCCCACCCCCACCCTCCACCCCCACCCCCCCCCCCTCCCTTCCCCTCCCATCCCAGCCCCTCTCTACCAGGCCTGGATTGTGTTGGATGTTTGGCCCATTGTGCACCACGCATCTTTATGCACGGCCATGCCCTCTCCATATGAACGCCATTGTGGCTCGCAATTAATGATTGCATTCAAACCCCGAACTTCCGCTTTCCCACAGTGGAACGGCGGCGCATTAGCATTCTGCTCTGCTGACGCGTAGCCGGGCCAGAGGGAGCGAGGTGGAGCGAAGTGAAGCTGAACACATGGAGATGTGAGCGCGAGGGCGAGCGCGTGCGCTCCATCAACACATGAGGTTTTAGAGAGCGAGTCAACGAGGTCTCCTCGGGTCCCGTTGGGCCCGTCGGACCGGCCGACCTCCCCTGGATCCATGCGAGTCATTGAATGGACAAACGGCCCCGAGTAAAAACACACAACGGCAAACGCCGCTTCATAACTGCCCGTGGGCCAAAGCGCGTTTGGAGCTTGGATCGATGGGCGAGTACTTTTTACTCGACCCCGGTGTCGCGCTGGTCCTCCTTCATACTGGACGTATACGTAGATTCTGGTTTGGACTCTCTCTCTCTCTCTCTCTCTCTCTCTCTCTCTCTCTCTCTCTCTCTCTCT
>JAFBJT010107977.1:18230-31710 GCA_016785325.1 Chascanopsetta lugubris | reverse complement strand
CTCTCTCTCTCTCTCCCTCTCTCTCTCTCTCGCGCGCCCTCTCTCTCTCTCTCTCTCTCTCTCTCTCTCTCTGCTGTATGTACACACAAACAAAGCAACTTCTCAGTGAGCAATGCAGCTCAGTTGACCTGGAGTCAGGGAGCAGGCAATGAAAACAGGAGAGGGTCAAAATGCAATGAGGGTACATGCAAAATTCTTTGCATTTATTCATGCACCTGAAACAATTAAAGGGCCATTAGGTTAAAAACTTAAGATATTATGAAGAAAATAATAAATTACTGATATACTATTAGAGACTGGAGTTGTAAACAACAAAAGAATGGAACGACTATGTACTATACACCGAATACCTGAAGAATTGTGTGTCTATGCTACAGTCTGCATGAGTAAGCAATGGGCCCCGGCGGCATGATGCCGCAGTGTTACAGTGGGCTAAGTGGACTGTACAGAGGTGGGTTTAGTCGCTGACCTGTGCTCCTGAGGTCAGCTGGGCCTAAGACACTGACCAGGTCCTGTCCGTCCTAATTAACCTTCACTCAGCCTCTAATTGGATCCTGTGCTGAGCCGAGTCCTCACACACTGCGCTACTTACTGCCGACACGCTGTTCCAGGTTGCGTTAACACTCGCACACAAACGCTTCAAAAGCTGTTTATTCGTGTACGTCGAAACCCCCGTCGCATTTCAACAACACGTATCTCTGGAATCAATCAGAAAACAATCGGCTGTTGCAATAAACATGACCAATCATTCCACGCCGACCTGACAAAATAATTGGCTGTCAAAGCAACTTCTCAGTGAGCAATGCAGCTCAGTTGACCTGGAGTCAGGGAGCAGGCAATGAAAACAGGAGAGGGTCAAAATGCAATGAGGGTACATGCAAAATTCTTTGCATTTATTCATGCACCTGAAACAATTAAAGGGCCATTAGGTTAAAAACTTAAGATATTATGAAGAAAATAATAAATTACTGATATACTATTAGAGACTGGAGTTGTAAACAACAAAAGAATGGAACGACTATGTACTATACACCGAATACCTGAAGAATTGTGTGTCTATGCTACAGTCTGCATGAGTAAGCAATGGGCCCCGGCGGCATGATGCCGCAGTGTTACAGTGGGCTAAGTGGACTGTACAGAGGTGGGTTTAGTCGCTGACCTGTGCTCCTGAGGTCAGCTGGGCCTAAGACACTGACCAGGTCCTGTCCGTCCTAATTAACCTTCACTCAGCCTCTAATTGGATCCTGTGCTGAGCCGAGTCCTCACACACTGCGCTACTTACTGCCGACACGCTGTTCCAGGTTGCGTTAACACTCGCACACAAACGCTTCAAAAGCTGTTTATTCGTGTACGTCGAAACCCCCGTCGCATTTCAACAACACGTATCTCTGGAATCAATCAGAAAACAATCGGCTGTTGCAATAAACATGACCAATCATTCCACGCCGACCTGACAAAATAATTGGCTGTCAGCTGACCCGACCTGTCTGCGCTCAACCAGCTGTAAAGGTCCACACCGCCGAGGCAGAGACGAGAGGCGCCCATCGATGAAGCTGATGTCAACAGAGCTATTTCACCTACGTATTATATTTTGCTGTAACTCGAGATGTGTGAGATTTGGTGACGTCTAGAGGAGAAGTTGCATGTTACATCCTTAACCCCTGCGCTTCTGAACACGCAGGGGAACCTATGGCAGACGTCAGTAGTCATTCAAACTCAAAAGATGCTTAGTATGTCCACTCTGGGCTTCGGTAAAAACATGGTGCCCCCCCGTCGAGAGGACCCTCTCCTCATGTAAATATACATTAAAGGGCTCATTTAAGGGTAATGGAAAAAAAGAAAACATTTATGTGATTCTAAATTCATGAAAAGGTCAGTATGTAATTGTTTTATAAAATTGTGTCCACAATGACAACAAAATCTCACACACTGCACCTTTAAGGGTCACAATCAATATGCTTTCTATCATGATAGTGGGAATAAATTGGCCCATTGTCGATAGCACCATTTTGTAAAAGATTTCAACTGGCTATCGATGTTTTTAAGATCTTTATTGATCAATTTCACCTTTTACAACGCTCCCCTCTGAACCACCTGTCGAACGGCCGTTTGTTCCGCTGCTGCTCAGACGCCGCTCTTCATATCGTTTGACTGATCGGATATTTAAAGAGACCTCCTGTCGTGACCCAGCGAGTGGATCTCAACAACAGATTGAGTGTTCGGAGGGTTCTCTCCGGCGACCTGGCAGAGCGGACTCTCACGGACGGCGCTCACACCAGCCACGTGCCGTGATCTTTTTTTAGACCAAGCGCTTCGATTGTTAAAATAGAGCCGTTAGAGGCTGCAGTCATGGCATGTGGCTCTGTGAGGTGAGCAGTTTTCCGTGGGGAACTAAAACAGGAGACGTCCCCTCAAGGCAAAACGTTACGTTTTCACACTCCTCCTCAGAATCACATGCAAATCCATTGATGGGATATTTAGATTTGGACTCTGTGTTGATTTCATCTGGGCGTCGTCACACCCAGCATCGGTGTGGTTGGGTGTGGTGCGAGGGGCAACGTAATTGCACATGTAAGCACATTTAATGGTGCCCTGGATTAAGGACACAGTGTCCTGTAGATGCACCCGTCCCTCAAACAGGAAGTTAAACCACAGCAAAAAAAAAAAAATCGTCCCCACCCTGTTTCAATTAAAGCAGGTCTGAGGTCGGATCTCACATGACACTCCATCGTAACCTGCAACAGGGCCATTGATCGATCAGCAGTCCATGTTTCCGACCGTCACCGACAGACTGTAAACGAAGACGCATTTTCATTCCTCTTCCGCTCCACAAACTGAGCAAAGTCCAGATACAAACATCTCAGTCGTGCACATTTGGAGCCACAGTCTGCAAAGTCTGACTCGGAGGATAAGGTCCTGTCAATGTGCTTCTCGACGTATCACAAGTCAACGGTCAATCATATCCTTTGACCCGCAGCTTCACTGCATTCAAATCTGACTTATATTAGAAACCGTCATTGGAAATCAATGAATCCAAGGAGGTTTTTTTCATTCATTTATTCAAATTCTGACCCACAGTGACCAACCACCATTGGGAGGGTTCGGCCAACGACGTCAACGAAACCAGTGACCCCCTCAGGTCACAGACGGAACTCTCCATCCACCGTGACCGATGCTCTCTACCAGCCAGCGGCTTCAATCTGACCTAACATACAAACCTGACTGATCTTTCATCGTGTTGTTAGATTTGACCCAGTTTCATGAAGCCTTTGATTTCTTGAAATGAACCGAGACTCTGGGCGAAAAAAAAATAAACACGCTTTCACGTCGCCTGCCGCTCCGTGTTGGAACAACCGCTCGTTGTAAAACACCTTGAACAAAATACACCGCACGCACCGGGCTGGTCGTCGGGGGGAACGACTCGGCCGTGAAAGGTCAGAGGTGCCGTACTCGCGGTAATAACCCATATGTCCATCAACGGTAACACATCCTGGCAATGTGACCTTGGACTCACCATCAGCTCTGGAGATCTCACGGCTGAACAGCGGAGAAGTAAACATCATTCCGTTGATTTACTTTCACCTCCTCATCCAGCTCATATTGTGATTAGCCTGTGATTCCGCGCGGCCTGCGGCGCCGCGGCGCCGCGGCGAAGCTGCAGCCGAACACAAACAAGAGGCGGCAACACAAATAGTAAGCTGATCTGTTGTTTTGGAGGAAGGAGGATGTGATGGAGATTGAGGTTACATACCCGGTGGAGTGAATGAGAGCAGGCTATACGCACCGGTGGGACATATGGGGATCGTGCGTGTGTGTGTGTGTTTCTGTGTGTGTGTTTCTGTGTGTGTGTGTGGGTTCTCACTGTGCACCGGTGACTGACAGCAGGTTTCAAGTGAACAGGAGGGGAAACCAGAGACGAGCAGGTCAACAGACACTGGGCTCACGGGCTCAGGTTGGTTGGGTCAGTGTTTCCATTCACACCTTCCCTTCCCTCCTCAGGTCATGTGCAGCCTGCTCCTCACTCATACTGCACAACGCACTCCTGCTTTGGCCTGAACAGGGCTCTTGTCCGTATGCTAATGGTGTTTAAAAAAAAAAAAAATGATTTGTATTCATGCCTCTCAGAGTGCTACTTAGGAAAAATAAGCAGATAAATAAAAACTTGAATGGGAAATGATGGAACGGTTGCTTTTCGTACATATGTGCCACAAGGATCTTGGATGAGTTGATGAGACTGATTGGTTTAAAAAAAAAAATTGGCAAAAGCCACAAACGACAGATTTGAACCAATTCATTATAATTATCACACTAGATCAGGGGTTGGGGTTAGAGTTAGGGTTAGGGTTAGGGTTAGGGTTAGAGTTAGAGTTAGGGTTAGAGTTAGGGTTAGAGTTAGAGTTAGGGTTAGGGTTAGAGTTAGGGTTAGGGTTAGAGTTAGGGTTAGGGTTAGAGTTAGGGTTAGGGTTAGGGTTAGAGTTAGGGTTAGGGTTAGGGTTAGGGTTAGAGTTAGGGTTAGGGTTAGAGTTAGAGTTAGAGTTAGGGTTAGGGTTAGAGTTAGGGTTAGGGTTAGGGTTAGGGTTGGGGATAGAGAGGATTAGGGTTAGAGTTAGAGTTAGAGTTAGAGTTAGGGTTAGGGTTAGAGTTAGAGTTAGGGTTAGGGTTAGGGTTAGGGTTAGAGTTAGGGTTAGGGTTTGAGTTAGGGTTAGAGTTAGGGTTAGGTTTAGGATTAAATTATCTCGATGTACCCCCCCACTCTGTCCTTCCGACCGAGTGGTTTGGGATAGGGGTACAAAAGAAGTGCACTGGCCGGCGCTCGTCATACTCAATCCCCCACCCTCTTGCTCATTTAGAGAGAGAGAGAGAGAGAGAGAGAGAGAGAGAGAGAGCCATCATTCTCTTTAAATGTTTTGTTTATTTTATTTATTTATTTATTTTTACGTGGGGTTAGGGTTAGGGTTAGGGTTAAGGTTAGGGCCAGAGCTAGGGTTAAGGGTTAGGGTTAGGGTCAGGGTTAGGGATAGGCCTAAGTGTTTTTCTTATTTCTATTTTTGTTAAAGGGTTAGGGTTAGGGTTAGGGTTAGAGTTAGGGTTAGGGTTAGAGTTAGGGTTAGGGTTTGGGTTAGGGTTAGGGTTAGAGTTAGGGTTAGGGTTAGAGTTAGGGTTAGGGTTAGAGTTAGGGTTAGGGTTAGAGTTAGGGTTAGAGTTAGGGTTAGAGTTAGGGTTAGGGTTAGGGTTAGAGTTAGGGTTAGGGTTAGGGTTAGAGTTAGAGTTAGGGTTAGGGTTAGGGTTAGAGTTAGGGTTAGAGTTAGAGTTAGGGTTAGGGTTAGAGTTAGGGTTAGGGTTAGAGTTAGGGTTAGAGTTAGGGTTAGGGTTAGAGTTAGGGTTAGGGTTAGAGTTAGGGTTAGAGTTAGGGTTAGAGTTAGGGTTAGAGTTAGAGTTAGGGTTAGAGTTAGGGTTAGGGTTAGAGTTAGAGTTAGGGTTAGGGTTAGAGTTAGGGTTAGAGTTAGGGTTAGGGTTAGGGTTAGATTTAGGGTTAGGGTTAGGGTTAGGGTTAGGGTTAGAGTTAGGGTTAGAATTAGGGTTAGGGGTGTCAAACTCATTTTCACTGAGGGGCCACATCAGCATTACGGGTTTTCAGGGGGTCATTTTTAACTGCGGGACTAAATGTGATTACTATATAACATACTGCAAAATAACTGTCTTCCTGATTGGTTTTTTATTAATTTATTATCCATTTAGGGTTTCAAATACAAACCCACAAAATTACAAAATGAATATATGGAAATGTACATTTTCATGTGAACACACTGAATATATTGCTACACATAAAAAGTGGCATGTGTAATTCACTAAAGTTCATGGGAAATGTATGTTTTTAGACTTTTGTGTCAACTTTTACACAAGTCTCTCCCCCTCATTTCTCTCCTCCCCTCCCCCCTGATGGAAATCCCAGAGTTCACTGGGATGAACTCTTGTCTTTGAAGAAGAATCGTAGATCAGCCTGACAGAAATACATAAGTCAGCCATGTAAACAATGGCGGACGGTCTACAACTCATTTCCAAAACAGAGACAGAGAGCTGCAGACTCTCTCTGCTGGATATGCATTTTGGACTTTGTTCAGCAGATGGCAAAACTGTGGGGCGCCTTGTAAATAAGCGCCCACCGACAGGGCCTGATGTCTGGAATGCAACAAGACTCGTTCATATACTGGGATGTAGAATAAAGTCAACAACAAGGGAAAGATAAATTCAAGATCTGTAACTGTCAGTAGATCATAAAAACCTCTGTCAAGACCCAACAATCCTAGAGCGAAACCTTTTTATTCTAATCTTTCTCGATCCCAATTAGTCACTTTCAAATGTCCAACAGAACAATTAGTAAAACCAAGATATCTCACCATGGTGAAGCGGACTTCCTGTGTTTGCCCCCTTGTATCGGATCCACACCAAATTGTCATGGGTTCTACCGCGGGTCATATCCCACCTTTCATCCAAATATGGTGGTGAACGGTTTGGTGCTTCCTGCAGGAGCCTGGTCACAAACACACACAACACAATACGTTATGGCTGACTCATTCTGAAAGGTCAGAGGTCACAGGCAAACGGGTGGAGATCCGAGAAACATTCGCAAATAAATGCAACACATACGTAACCGGGTTTTATGATACGCCCACACACACACACACACACACACACACACACACACACACACAGAACAAACAGTGTCTCATTATACCTCACTTGTGCCCCGCGGCGGGGCGAGTATTTAGACAGTTGTCTAGAGGAGTTCACTAGGGGTTACTCTGTTAGATGGTGAGCAAATTAGTTTGGGCCCTGAGGGCCAAGTTGATGCCAGCCTTGAGGGGCGGCGGGGGGGGGGGGGGTTCTCTGTGTATGTTGGGGGCCGGCTGGGGGGGGGGGGGGGGGGGGGGGGTGTTCTCTGTGTATGTACTTGTGTGTGTTAGTGCCGAGCTGTGCATGTTAAAGAGTGTGTGTGTGTGTGTGAGAGAGAGAGAGAGAGAGAGAGAGTTAACGGCAGGGGGCAGGACACCACACATGTCCCTGTGTGCCTCTGCCAGACTCCCAAAATAAACAGGCACTTGTGTTGACCTCGTGCCGCTCGACGCACGACAGGGTGAAGGTCTCCGCTGTGGCAGCAGCCGGAACCACGTTTGTCTGCTTGTGTTCCTCCGCCCGGTTCCCCCCATCCGTCTTAGATGAACGTGGATACGCTCGGTGCCCTCTTCACATTTCCCCTCCGCTCTGCCTCCTCGCCCTCCGCTCCTTTATTTGCCCTGGCAGCTGTAGTTGCTCTTTTTAATTTTAGCGTAGGCCTGCTGGCTGCCGGGTGATTAATTGGACGGCGGGGCTCAGGTTGTAAATAGATGTTCTATTCTCACGGTTGTTCCCCCCCCGCCCCCCGACGTGGAGACCACGCAGCTGATTAGAACACACCATGAAAATGAGGCAAAGCAGGTGTTAGAAAGCCCAGGGTTAGCACCAATAACACACACACACACACACACACACACACACACACACACACACACACACACACTGGACAGATGAGAAACATGTGACTGATGAGATGCACATTCATTCTATTCCCATGCAACACTCTTCCCAAACATCCACCGTGCAAGTGTCAGATATACAATACTGGGCTCACTTAAGGGTAATGGCAAAATAAACATTGAATTGATTGTAAATTCATAAAAATGTCCGTATGTAATTGTTTTGTGATCTTTCCAAAAGTGGCAACAATGGCCGAAATCGTACACACTGCACCTTTAATAGTTTGGCCTCCTTCCCCATTGCTTCATTTGCACAGATAACCTTTTCCCGGCATGTTGCAGCTGTAGACTGTGAATACAGATCCATGACATGTCACCTCTCACTGGACAGAAGTGAAACCAAAATGTGCAATACACAATCCACGCTCTGGCAGCAGTCACAGCATCCTGTCGGTGTAATTGGTCGGCCAATCATGTGCCAGTGTCATCTGTCAGTCATGACACCCAAAAACACACATATTCACAGCATGAACCAATAAAAAACCCAATTAATTGGAAAAATTCATTTGACCGAGAACCAATGTATTTGACACTGGTAGTGTTTGGTTGAGTGTCCCAGACAGGATTATGCTTCTGTATATGGTCAGAGCTTATCACTAGACTAATGAATTATTAATAAAAAAATAGGTTTTAAAAATAAATCATAATTCAGCGTTGTTGTCACCTCTGCCAAATGTACAGGACATAAACAGAGTGGAATGCTGTTCCTCCCTGATCCCTGGAGTAAACACATGAGGCATAAATAACATTTAAGCGGCGCAGCATATACAGTGTGCGGCACGGTATGTCGCGCACATGCGATATATGAGCACACAACATATAAGCGGTGCAACATGTAAACGCACACGGTACATGAGTAAACAACGCACACGGTAACATAACATATGAGGGGATTATATGTAAAGGTAGACCAGAGGAAAGGAGGCAGACCGTAAACAAACGGTGCGAATAAAGTCAACTGTTCAACGCCGAAATACGTACGGCAATTTATTGAGTGTGAGATCTCTGTGGCAATAGTTGCTGACCTCGGCAGATTTACGAATTAGAAATAGCCACATCAGCTGCAGGGTGCTGAGACAAAAGGTCAAGTCTATCGAATGGACTTCACCAACAGTCAGGATGCGCAGGTTCTTTTACAGAACGTGTTGTCACCAAACACCAAATCAACCTTCATACTAAATGAGTCATTTCACATATTTCAGCACTGCCACGTTACAAACGACTCAAACGATAGTATTACATTCTGGCATCGGGATGTCTGCCGAGGAAAAACCCCTTAAAGGTGCAGTGTGTACAATTCGGATGAAATTCCACTTGATCGGCGTAAAACTGACTTGAAATAGTTTCTGTGAGAGCCTTGTTGTCCTTGCGACAGAGTGACCGATTGATTGTTCACCAGAAACAGATCCTCTCGATGGAAGCCGCCGCGTCGGACCACCGTGTTTTTACAGTTTGCCCACGGTTTATAAATCTCTGGAGAGTCAGAGACACGGAGGCGGTTTCTCCTACGTTTTCCCGCCGCACTCTATCGTTTTTGCAGTTTCACTGCTGCAGCTGCGTCCTGGGTGGTGATGGTGCAAAGCGAGGGAACAGAACTGGGATGCTGGCGATGGACTGGGACGGTGGCTCATGGTCCGTGAGGATGGATCCTGTGACTGATCTGGTGCCGGATGCTGGATCGTGGGGGTGAATCGCGGTGGATCAATAGATCAAGATGCCCTGGCAGTTGATTGTGACCTCAAATGACCCCGACCCTTATAGATCAACTGTTATGTTGTTTATATCATTGTTGTTTGTTCCATGTGACATCGATTGCTCGCTATGTAATGAATTGAATGATTGATCAATTGGTTGCTTGGTTGGTGTTCTGTTTCTGTACGTATTTCAGTGTTGAGTAACTGACTTTATGGTTGGTTGGTTGGTTGGTTGGTTGGTTGGGTTGGTTGGGTGGTTGGTTGGTTGGTTGGTTGGTTGGTTGGTTGGTTGGTTGGTTGGTTGGTTGGGTGGTTGGTTGATTGGTGGGTGGGTGGGTTGGGTTGGTTGGTGGGTGGGTGGTTGGGTTGGTTGGTTGGTTGGGTGGTTGGTTGGTTGGGTGGTTGGTTGGTTGGGTGGTTGGTTGGTTGGGTGGGTGGGGTGGTTGGTTGGGTTGGTTGGTTGGTTGGTTGGTTGGTTGGGTTGGCTTCCTTTTTCAAATCATATATCATTATTATTTTCTAGTTCTACATCAAGATGATGATCATGAGGTGATGGATACAACATGCAACTTCACAACTAGATGTATCCCAAATCTTACACACTGCACCTTTAACGTGCAACGCCACCACTTGATGCCACTGCGCCCCACAGACTGTACCTTTAACTACGTCTAACAATGAGCTTCAACTGCCCTTTTCTTTAAATCTTTTGCTCCACCATCAAAAACACAGTCACAGGGACTGAATATCATTTGGGATATTTCCCTTCCCCTCATGTTTTTGTACTGAAGGATGTATTTCCCCCATTTTTCCATTTCCTGTTTCTCTGTCTCTCACTTAGGCTTTTTAAAGACTAATGTTCTCACCATGGGCACACACACACACACACACACACACACACACACACACACGTGTATATGTTCAGCCCTGCCTCTTGCCTATGAATAGACCTGGCAGGCCTGCAGCCTGGCTAACGTCACTCTACTCCACTTGTCCGTAACTCTGCGCCTTGAAAACAGCCCCCATGACACCACTAACCAATCACATGATGAGGCCAAACTGCCAGCAATCTAACTACCCCATACACCCCCCCCCCCACCCCCACCCCCTGCCCCCGTCACCTGACCCACTGGAAAAAATAACAAAGATTCACTTAAGGCTAAGACGCCATCAGTCTGGGGAGGAAATGTGCCGACGGGGGCTCATGTTAAAGATGGAGACCAGGGACGGAAGGTAGAGAATAATGTATGAATGACAGTGTGTGTGTGTGTGTGTGTGTGGAGGGGGGGGGGGCGGGGCGGGGGGGGTGGAGACAATTGGGCGGGGCGGGGGGGATGGAGACAATTTCTCGGGGTTGTCTGGTGATTTGTGGTGATTTCTGTTGTCATCTGTCACGAGTTTAGCGGAAACAGCGCTCTGCTGATGGCGTCAGCTCCATTACAGAGACACTGTGGGAAATGCATGTGGAGACTGGCACTTCGAGTTTCCTCTTTTTACCCCGACTGTTTTTTTTTTTTTGCCTCTCGGGGGCGAAAGCCTCCGTTTCGTCCACACCTGGAAAATGGACGATTGAGTGTGTGCAGACTCCACGGTGATGTCAAATAGCTCCATCTACATTGTGAGACGCCAAATACAAAGACACACACGCGTATTGATGTTTTCACGGAGAGTGGACGTATGAATAGCTGTTTTCACGAGCCCGTTGAGCCCTCGTGTTTACGTCGGAGTCGTGTTTATACGGTGGCTGGGAAGGGACAAACCAAACAGCTTTTGAGTTGGAATGAAAAGTGAAGGCTACCGTCGGCTCGACTGCATAGGGAGGGTGAGATGAGGGGCATAAGAAGTCACTGAAACCCTACACACTTCACCTTGAATTAGAATTCAACACCGAACCTTTGGATCTCTTGGGGCTAATATTTGATAATAACACGTACGCAGCCACAGACAGGCTCGTCAGTGATTAAACTACTGCAGAGATGATGCCATAACTCAATGAAAATGACAAATGCATGGACTCCGGATACAAACCGGACTTCCTGTGAACGTTGCACAGCCGGGGCCTGCAGGGCAGGGTTCGGTCCGGGCTCAGATCGTTTCCTACAACACAGAGTTGTGGCCTGATCCACATTATAGTTTCTCCATGGAAGCCATAAGACATTTCTAAGGGCACACAAGGGCGCAGACATCTGGGTCATACCTCCTCATACCTGGCATTCTACTGGCTGGAGAGGTTTGACGGCTTTATTTCACGGGAAGCCGAGACTCAAAGCAGAAACCTGAGATTTACAGGAGCGCAGTTTAACAGCCCGGGCACAAGGAGCGGGACTCAAAGTGGCGGCGCTGTAACAGTAAATCTGACGGGGGCAACAAACTATTTAGAGCGGGAGCAGAGAAGATTTAGCCGAGCCGAGCGAGAGGAGGTAATGTTCCGAGGGAAGACACATGACCTGCAGGAAGGATCCAAGAGTAATAGAAAACAACGATACTAGCTAGCATTGTGGTGGTTCACTGGTTAAAGCAGTCCTTTTTGAATGCAAAGGTCGCCGGTTCGAATCCCATTTTGACCCCGGTGCAGTGAAACCCCCCAATGGCCTGTGGCCAAATCCTAGAGTTGCCCACAGGTCAAAGTGTGGAACTGCACTGAGCAGCTGGGCCAGTTTGGGAACTACAGGAGCCCAGGAGGTCAATCACAGCTGGAGCGACTTTATTTGATTAGGGAGATAAAAGCTACGTCTCTAAAAAACAGAAAGTGATGTTTTTAATGACACTTTCATACAAACACGCGTATAAAAATGCACACCTGCTGAGCCACAGGCCACGCCTCTCTGCATGCGCGTGGTGGGGGGGGGGGGGGGGGGGGGGGGGGGGGGGGGGGGGGGGGCATGACGCCACCTCTGTGCGTGCCACGGACCCCCCGGCTAATTCCGTCACCCAGGAGGGAACGACAATGACAGGAACGCGAGCCAAGCTGCTCTGGACATCAACAAGACCAGGATGTGTGAGGCTGTGAAAAGCTATTTAAATACCCGCATCCTCTCGGTCTGCCCCTCTACTGCCCTGACGCCGGCACCTACAGTCCTTCTATAGGTGGCGCGTGCGCACGTCGATGAGTCATCAGCGGTTATGCAAGCGAGCGCAAATGTCCCATAAACACACAACTTGAGTCCCGTTTTAATTAAGCTCCGTTCATCTCCTGAGCTCAGATGAAACAAAAGCGATCTCCTCTGCACAGCAGACGAACTTTGACACTGATGAGGAGAGGAGGGGCAACTCTGAGAGTTGGAGGGCGTGAGGTAAGTTTACCACCAGTCGACCACCATTCTTTCATCGATATATTTGACTTCTAAATACGATGCTTTGTTTACGGGAGGAATTGTGAAAAACGCGTGAAGTGAAATGAACCGTAGCGTGACTGAAACTGCCTTCACGGTATTTGCCCGTAATCTGCCCTCGGTGCAAAGCAGGTTCCAAATGTTTCCACCGAGCGAGTGAGAGGAATGCAGTACGATCAATGCTGTTGCTCTTATTCAAATACGCCTGTCATACCAGTGACCACCAAGTGGTGTCAGCGATGCGGAAATACCAGGTCTTTCCATCAAATGTTGCATTTCGTTATTCTGAAAGTACGAACTCATTCGACGGGTTATTTTTAAAAAGGGAGACACTGACGGATGAGAATGATTTACGATTGTTTCAAAGAAGACGTAGGCACCAGATGGCAGAGTTTGTATGCAGGATATTTTTGTTTGTTGTTGTTGTTGTTGTTGTTGTTGTTGTGTTAACTGTCTTCTCTGACAGAGGGGCTCTTGTATACGTCTCCTTGCAATTACTTTATCTTCATTTTGCATTTAGTATTCAGGCCGGATGAGAGAGAAATGAAACACAACACTATATTAAAAGATAACGAGTAAAAAAAAAAAAAAATCGAATCACCATCACCAACTATGAGGAACTACGGCAACACCGCTGGAACACTTCCACAGAGTCATTTGCATAAATGTGAACATCGGGAGCTCACATGGTGTCAAGCTGTGCATGTTGGGGCATGTATGTGTTTGTGTGTGTGTGTGTGTGTGTGTGAGTGTGTGTGTGTACAGAATTCATCCCGTGATGGCCACAACATGAGAGGGGGGGCCGGGGGGCCAGTCCCCCCCCCCCCCCCCCCCCACCCACACACAACCACACACACCCACAAACCCCCCCCCCCGGCCC
>JAFBJT010107975.1:101623-114319 GCA_016785325.1 Chascanopsetta lugubris | reverse complement strand
ATAAGAAATATATCACTATATATATGATAAATACATAGGCATAATAAACACATATACAGTTGAGAAAGCTCGCTTCAGAAACTTTTGACAGCAACTGGACACAAAATCTGATCTCCCCTCAAGGCATAAAGAACAATGACGACATTTTTTTGTGATGAAACGTACTGTAATACACATCGGTACCGGTACCGGTACCAAAATGTTGGTATGGGGACAACACTAGTGCTGTGTGGCCACACATGTCCTGTTATTGTGTGTAGATGTTTTTGGTAGATGCTTCTCTATTGTTGCTTTCGGGGCTGCCCAGCTGTTGCAGATATTGCAACATAATTTACAAGGGACTTTTTGCCAAGGGACTTTATTGCAGATACATATTTATACAGTTAGTTGCCTGAACAGTTACTTATTATGGATTAACATTGTTAAAATAGTCAAATTTTGGACAAAACCTTGGACAGATGTGATCTCCTTTCTGTATTGAATCTGTAGCAATCAATGTGGCAATCTATAGTCTGTAGTCAATCTATAATCTATAGTCTGCACATGATGTCAAGACTCTTTAAAAATGTCCATGTTTGTATTATCATTGTTATTATCATACGAAAGGTTTGCTGTAACAAATGATGTGCTCCCATCTAACATACTAAACTATGTTTTACATCTTTTACACCACCAAAGGAGGCCACTTGGAGTGCCATTTCAAAACGGCACATCCAAAATTCAATCAAAGTTATCCGCCTGGCAGCGAACTCAGAAAGAGAGATTATCTGCATGGGTGCCTTGGTATATCCTCGTTAAAGTGGCAGCTCTCCCCTTGACTTTGCTCTGCCAATGTGGCTCATGTGATAAAAAAATAGTAAGGATCACGGGTCTAAGGACAGAGGATGTGAAGAATGTGGGCCATCTGCCTCAGACCTGCAGACCTTGTCCTTTCATTTGGGTATTTTCTTCCTAACTCTGGGTTACTGCACAAACCCCACCGGTGAGTGCTTTAAGAGAAGGGTTGGGCGATTGTTTGGTGTTTGTCGGCCTTGTCTCGAAACAGCTCTTCAGCTATTGCAAAAGACTCAAGGATTTGTAGTTACGGGGGGCCTGCCCAATATACTGGTGGTCCAAGTCAGCCCGACAGAAGATGTTATGTTGGGGCAAATAAAATTGTACCACTAGAAGGATGTGGTAAGCGGGCCTTGAGATTTAAATATACTATTTACCACTATAACACGTAAAATATGTACTTGGACGAGCTGACCTGATGACCTTGATGAGTCGTCAAGTTTCCTAACATTGAATTTTTGTCAACGTTTTGATTCAGCCATCTTCATGGTTAATCAGTAAACATGAGATGTAAGCGATGCATTACTTCTCATTTCACGTATAAACATCCATCCATCCATCTTCTTCCGCTAATCCGGATCCGGGTCGTGGGGGCAACAGTCTCATCAAGCAAAGACCAATGACTCCTGTCCCCGGCCACTTCCGCCAGCTCTTTCGGGGGGGATACCGAGACGTTCCCAGGCCGGAAGAGAGATATAATCTCTCCAGCGTGTCGAACACGGGCGGGTTGTCGTTCACATCCAGGATCGTCACCTGAATGTTCACGGGCGTCTTCAGAGCAGGAACACCTTTATCCACCGCGAAGGCCTGCAGGCTATAGAGCGGAACGTTCTCTCTGTCCAGCCTCCGCAGCGTGCGGACGATTCCCGAGGTGGATTCTATGATGAAGTCTCCGTCTCCGTCCTCTCCGCCCTGGAAGGTGTAGAAGACTCGGCCGTTGAGGCCGGAGTCTCGGTCGATGGCGGAAACCTGGACCACGCTGGTGAACACCGGCACGTCCTCCATCACCGAGCCCACGTAGTGGTCTCTGAGGAATCGGGGGGAGTTGTCGTTGACGTCGCTCACCAGGATCTCCAGGTAGGTGGTGTCGGACTTCTGAGGGATGCCGTTATCCCGGGCGGTGATGGCGAGGGTGTAGGAGACCTGGTCCTCGTAGTCCAGCTCCGTCTGTGTGGTGACGGCCCCCGAGTCGGCGTCGATGTCAAACTGCGGGACGCTGTCGTCCATGAAGTAGGTGATGCGAGCGTTCTCGCCCGTGTCCTCGTCCGTGGCGCTGATGATGACCACGGTGGTGCCCACCGGTCGGTCCTCGTTGATGTTGACGGTGTAATGTGAGCTCTGGAACACGGGTCGGTGCGTGTTGGCGTCGGTGACATTAACAAACACTTTCGCCGTGTCAAAGCGAGTTCCGTCGCTGGCGGTGACGGTGAGGACGTACTGACGCTCCAGTTTGTAGTCCAGAGGCAGAGCCAGCGTAATGAGGCCTCCTCCACTCTGACTGGTGATGGAGAACCGGTTGCGGGTGTTTCCACTGGATATCTGATAGGTCACCACACTGTTGATGTCCTGGTCGACGGCCGATACCGTCACCACGCTGGTCCCCACGGCTGCGTCCTCATTAAGTCTCATGTAATACGACCTCTGGGTGAACTCCGGGTTGTTGTCATTGACGTCCAGGATCGTCATGCTGATGCTGGCGGAGGACGACATGACGGGGTAACCGTGATCCCGGGCCTCCACCCCGAAGTTGTAGAAGTCCACACTCTCCCTGTCGAGCTCCGCCGCCACGACGATCCAGCCTGTGCTGTTGTTGATGGAGAAGGGGAAGTTGGGCGTGGTCTCTGTGAGCCGGTATTCCAGCCTGGAGTTCTCTGCAGAGTCGGCGTCCACCGCCTGGATGTGGATGATGGAGTAGCCCAGTGGCACGTTCTCCAGAACCGTGGCCTGGAACGGGGTGCTGACGAAAATGGGGGCGTTATCGTTGACATCCAACACCTGGACCGTCACCAGGCCGCTGATGTTGGACAGCGGGGGGCGCCCTCCGTCCTGAGCTCGGATCCTCAGGGTGTATTCTTTGTTGGCTTCGTAATCCAGGTGACTGACCAGGTCCATTTTACCCGTCTGAGCGTCGATGTAGAACTGACCCCGGGTGTTTCCACTCATGATGCTGAAGTGGACCACGGCATTGCTCCCTCGGTCCTGGTCCGTGGCAGTGACCTGCAGGATCTCTGTGTTGGGGGTCATGTCCTCTGGCACCTGGACCAGGTAACGTTTCTCACTGAACTGGGGGGCGTTGTCATTATCATCCTCCACCGTGATGTGGACCGTGGCGGTGGCGCTGCGGGGCCCGGGGTCGCGCCCTTGGTCGTTGGCTTCTACCAGCAGCATGTAAGAGTCCACCTCCTCTCGGTCCACCAGACCTTTGGTGCGGATCACTCCGGACCTGGAGTCGATCTCAAACACGTCGTTGGACCCGTTGCCGTTCAGGAAGTGGTACAGGATGTTGCCGTTGACGGGTGCGTCTCCATCGGTGGCCCTCACCGTTAACACCTCGTAGCCGATCTCCAGGTTCTCCCTGATGCTCTCCTTATAGTCCTGCTGCTCAAACACCGGGTCGTGGTCGTTACTGTCACTGACCGTCACGGTCAGAGTGGCCATGGCTGTTCGCCGCGGGGCGCCGTGGTCCACGGCCGTCACTCGAAACACATGGGTGTCTTTTGTCTCCCGGTCCAGAATCTCCACGGTGGACACTGCTCCGCTGGCCGGGTCCACGGCAAAGAGGTTGTTGGAGCGACTATCGAAAAGGGCCTCTATGAAGTACTCCAACCGACCGGCCTCCCCCTCGTCCACATCCAGCGCTTTCAGAACCACCACAGGGGTCCCAGCGGGCCGGTTCTCTGCCACCGCCACTTGGTACATGGGGGGCTGGAACTGGGGGCTGCTGTTGATGCTCCTCCGGCTCCTCCGGCTCACGATCCCTGAATCGGACCGAGCCGCCTTCTCCAACAGCTCCTCCAGGTGGGCCCGTCTGAAGGGCCCCTGACCCACACGCCAGTGGACCGTGACCGGGTCGACTTTAGAGTTCAGTCCACTTCCGGTGAGGACGTTACAGACCAGGTCCAGGTCCAGGAAGGAGTCCTGGCCCCAGCACCGGGTCTGGGATAGAAACAAACCCCCCTCTGAGAAGAACAAGTCCTGGCTGTGGGAGACCTGGCAGTGGAGGGGGGATCCGGGCAGCAGCCCCCCCACCGGGAATAAAGCAGAGCCGGCTCTGTGGCAGTCCGAGCGGCGGTGGCTCAGCAGACTCAGGACCTCCATGTCCCACTGAGGCTTCCTCCTCCTGCGCCTGCTGGAACACTTCCTCCCGTGGACGTGGACCTCGTACAGGCTGGTGACGAGGTGCCTGGAGCCGGAGTGGGCGCAGTCCTCCACGGTGAGCACGGTGAAGGGGTTGGAGGGCAGCGTGGAGCAGCGGAGCGAGTCCGTCACCAGCACTTGCCCCGCGGCCGGGTCCGCGTCCAGGAACCGCTCGGTGAAGCGGGGCGCGAGGACCTGGCGCAGGGCGCAGCGCGCGCCCCGCGCCGCGCCGGCCACCGGCGTCCCGGGCCCGGCGTCCTCCCGGAGGTGCACGGTGTAAGAACCGGCCGGTCCCGGCAGGTTCCAGCAGCAGAACACAAACAACACATCCCACCTCATGAAGCGCATCGCTGCTCGGTGCGGGTCCCGCGGTTTCCCCGGTGAAGAGTCGCTCTGCTCCGGCTTCCTTCAAACTTTCCGCCCGGGAGTCGCTCTTTGTTGCGGAGGATCCATCCCGCTCCGCCGGCTCCGCTCCGCTCAGCCCGGCTCCTGCGCACAGGTGGACCGGGGCCAAAGTTGGCTGGAGACGCTCACACACACGGTCTCACACACACACACACACACGGTCTCACACACACACTTTAACACACACTTACACACACGCGCGCTGATGGAGCAGCGGCTCCTCTCTCTCCGTGTGACTGAGGCAGAATGATGAAAACATGGCTCCTGCCCCCACTGCGCCTCCTGCTCATTACCATAAACCTGTGTGTGTGTGTGTGTGTGTGTGTGTGTGTGTGTGTGTGTGTGTGTGTGCACAAAAACTCTGCCACTGAAGATAAATGAAAACTTGCTCAAACATCCATCAACCACAACAAAGTCTCCGTGGTTTGTTCAGTCCATGAATGAAAGTCCGGGAGATTCGAGGTGAATCATTGATTTTGCTCCGGGCAGAAATGACACCTGATCACCTGAACGTGGGACATGTGATTTTATATCATATATAAAATCATGAATGTAGATGAAATGATAGAATACTGATGTTGGCTGAGATGATTTGTCATTATTGATTCACTGTCGGCCCAGACCCTTTCATTGATGAGACATCTCACACCCGGACAGGAGCTTCCGTCAAGTCTGAGGTCACTCACTGAAGTGCTTTTATTAAATGACGCTAAAAAATAAATTATAAAAACAACTTGAGATCTTTGGTGAAGATGAAGCTCTGGATCTGTTGTGAAGCTCAGGTCATGTTGTGTCAGTGACACCTAGTGGACAAACTGTGGTCACACAAGTAAAGCAGGTCAGTCAGTGCTTCTACCGGTAATTACCTCACCTGTCCATGATGACGTCATCTGGTTCTGTGAACAGAACATTTCAATCAACACAATATCCATCTCTCCTCCGGCGCGTGGAAACATAAAGTATGATTATCCTTCATGTTTGTCTCATTATTACTTTTAACAGCTCGTTTGTGTTTGTATGAAATCAAAGACATTTGAATGGATCTACAGAACTGGGTGATATCATCTGATGTAGCGGCTGAAAACCTCTCACCTGCTTCCTGTGACGACCTGTGGCCTCGTTACCATGGCAACATGATGGGGCAACATGATGGAGCGACATGGCGGCCTCTGCAGAGAGGACTCTCCCACTGATGGAAATACAAAGGGCTCATTCAAAGGCAATGATAACAGACATTTGCACATTCCAGAGTGTCATAAATACATTCACAAAATGAGCCTATGTTCTAGTTAAAAGACAAATATGATTTTAAATCTTACGTGCTGGACCTTTACAAATTCATTTCATGGTGTTTTTGTGGCTCTAGCAAACAGGGAGATGGAGAATGAGGAAAAGGCTGAACGTAGCTTTTTACCATTTTTATTGTTGCTGGAGGCTCTAATACAATATGAATCATAAGCTTTACAAAATAAAAACAAAACAAAAATACAACAAAAGATTCCCCTCCAAAATGGAAACAGTGAAAAGTTTCCACTGAGACACAAAGACGAACCGTGACCCCGACAAAGAGCAGGGGGAGAGAGAGAGAGAGAGAGAGAGAGAGATGGAGAGAGGGGAGGAGCCAAACAGAGGAGAGGAAAATGGTCATGTTATACAGTGTTGGGGATTACAGGCGACGAGGGTGAACCTGGTGATTATTAACAGTCTACCCCCCCTCCATTTTCCATAAGTCTACTTCCCCCACGGGCTCACGAGCATGCGGACAGCGAGGACAGCGAGGACAGCGAGGACCCTTCAGACACAGCGCCGCCCTCGTGTTGGCACCGTTTACAACGGTCAGAGAATGACAGTTACACACGGACAGTTATTATTTCATACAAATATATCAGAGGGATGTCAAAGACAAAAATAGGTGCAAGAGATAAATCCAATGTACAGACTCATGGCCCCTCCCCCTCGCCCTCGCCACGCCCACGTCCTCAGCACAGAGGAGGAGCAGGGCCAAAGTCGATCATTTCAAAGTGACACATCAACTGTGAAAAGCTCAGGGATTATTAGAGCGATGACCCTCACACTGTAAGATTATCATTAACCGTGGTAACATGGGGGGAGGGAGGGGTGAGGACAGACAGAGGGGGTGAATGGCTTCATGGCAGATGAGATGCAAGAAAACAGAACCCGACAGAAAGAGAAACAAAATAACCACAAAACAAAAAAAACATAAAAAGCTAAGCATTTTCTCCTTTTTTGTTTTTTTCCACAAATAAACAAGAGTTCAGCACTGAAACAGGCGAGGAGGGAGGGAGAGACGGAAAGAAACAAGAAGAGATGCAGAGATGAGGTGAAGGGTGAGAGAAGTGGAAGAGAGAAAGGAAACAAAAAGATAAAGAAACAGAAGCATCTCTAGCTGTAATGTTTGCGTTTGAATGCCTCCATCAGGTCGTTCCTCAGAGCCTCCTGCTTCGACTTGTCAGCCAGAGTCTGAAGACTCCTGAGAGAGAGAGAGCGAGAGAGAGAGAGAGAGAGAGGGAGAGAGAGAGAGAGAGTCAGCTGGCGACAATAACAAACATCAAGACATCGACAGGAACTGGAAAAGTTTGACCAGTGAAACCAAAACACACGATCTGTGAGTTCAGAAGTAAATCTATGAGGTATCATGTGAAATACATCCACACTGCAAACATCAAACATCATGTCAGGCAAAGAAAACCCAGTGTTAGTTGTGGTGCTGTGATGTTGTGGTGTTGTCCATGCAGATGAATGCTTTTCCTGTTTGTTGTTTCTGCAGACGAGCTGAGCATCTGTCTCTCTGATGATCTTTGTCAGAGAAAGTGTTTTCTTCCATTAAATCACAAGAAAAGGTGAAGGAGACGAGAGCAACAGAAACAACTGGAAGAGTTCGACTGAGCCGGAGACAGAAACTGCTTCTGTCTCCTGTTGAGCTCAAGGACACACTGCCCCCTAGTGGAGATACCGTCTACGAGCTTCTCCACATCAGCCAACCATGACAACGTACAGAATTGGCTGTAACTGGGCAGATGTTTTTCTTTCAGTGTGTCGTATGACGGCAGCACACGTGAGCAGACGCGCTGAAAATGACTTTTGTTATTGTCAAACTCATTCCATCATTATTAAGAGTTTCCTTCAAACATACAGCAACACAACAGAGTGAGAGTCAAAGAGGAGACCACAGACAGACAGAGACAGAGACAGACAGAGACAGACAGAGACAGAGACAGAGACAGAGACAGAGACAGAGAGAGACAGAGAGAGACAGAGACAGAGACAGAGACAGAGACAGAGACAGAGAGACAGAGAGAGAGAGACAGAGAGAGACAGAGACAGAGAGAGACAGAGCACAGCAACATTTCATCCGGTTCACTTCCTGTCCAACACAAACAGCTCTTCATGCCACGTTGTACCTGGGACACTAGTCAATGAAGATCTGACGCTGGGTGAGAACCTGCGACAGCTCCTTCTGGAGCTGCCGGTACTTTTGGTTATCTGGCAAAGACTCAATAGATCTGGAGAAGACGGGTGAGGAGGACGGAGGGACGGACAGATGTAAGAGGAGTGGAGTGAATACAGGGGAAATGCAGCTACAGAGAAATAGTAAAGACAGGTTTGAAATAAATCCAGAAAGATATGAAAGAAAATATGAGGTGAAGAGACGGAGGAGCAGATGAACCGACTCGGACCCGACTCGGAGACCTGCTCAGAAACACAGATTCTGTAGAACCTCTGTAGAACACATGACAGGCAGAGAGCTGAAGTCCATACCTCAGGCCGTTGACAATGTCCTTGGTCTTTCCAAAGTAGATTTCGTTGAGTGTGGAGCGAATCTTGTTCTCCATGTCCTGAGTCAAGAGAGGAAACCGTCTGAACTTAGCTCCATGACAAAGATCTTAGGTTGTTTGGACTTGATGTGGAGACGAGAAAACAGGAGGACAATGTGCAATGTTCATGTCAACGAAGGTAAACATGAAGATACTGACCTCAACCAGGCGGCCGATGTTGGCGATGTGAGGTGAGGATTCTCCAACCGTTTCATCTTTTTCCATCTGTCAGTGAAACATGTGGAGTTCATGGACGAGCAGAGAAGCAGCTGGAGCTTCAGCAGCTGAACCTTCAGCTGAAGGTTCATCAGATGAAGGTTCATCAGATGAAGGTTCAGCTGAAGGTTCATCAGATGATGGTTCATCAGATGATGGTTCATCAGATGATGGTTCATCAGATGATGGTTCATCAGATGAAGCTCCAGCTGAAGGTTCATCAGCTGAAGGTTCATCAGATGAAGGTTCATCAGATGATGGTTCATCAGATGATGGTTCATCAGATGAAGCTCCATCAGCTGAAGGTTCATCAGATGAAGGTTCATCAGATGATGGTTCATCAGATGATGGTTCATCAGATGAAGCTCCAGCTGAAGGTTCATCAGATGAAGGTTCAGCTGAAGGTTCATCAGATGAAGGTTCAGCTGAAGGTTCATCAGATGAAGGTTCAGCTGAAGGTTCATCAGCTGGTGTTCTGGGTCTTACCTGTCTTGTAAGGCTGCCGCCCAGGTTCATGGTTCCGGAGTCGGTCTTGGTCGTCTGGAGCCACAACATGACGGTGGAGGTGAGTTTGTAGTGAGCAGTTCGACCGCTGGACTTCTCCTGTTCACACAGACACATCAGCATTTCACAGGAATGTCCAAACAAGAAACTTTTACAGTAAATAATAACTCTTTACACTCAGGTTTCCACTGAAGATCCATCTGCTACATGTCACAGACATGAAATGAATTTACAAAATTGATGTAAATAACGTCACAGCTGTAAATAAACCTGAGATGTAGAAATAGAAAAGAGTGGGGTTCTTACCTGCACCTCCACCACATGGATGGAGTCCCAGCACCCTTTGATTTTCTTGGATCCATCCCCGGCCTTCTTGATGAGAATGACTCCAGCGAAGCCATGATCCAGGTCCCAGAGGTACACGGAGGACACGCCGCCGTCAAAGTACCTGAGACGGACAGAGGTCAGAGGTCACACGAGGTCAAACAGAGCCCGAGGCGAAACCCCTCTGCTACTCACAGGTCTCTGTACTGGTCGAAGGCGTTGTTGGCTTCCACCTCGAGTTTCCTGAGGCGAGCTGAGGGCATGGCGCCATCGTCGATGGGAGGTTCGTACTTATTACTCCACGGGGATCTGATGACGGACAGGAGGAGTCAGGTGGAACTCACTGACTGAGCCTGAACCATGTCAACCACTGACCTCAAAACACTTCAAGTGTCTGTAAAGAGGATCAACTTGAACCTGAACTGAACAATACCTGAACTCAAGTGACTGGAGATAATCTACTCTTATGGGTTCACTTTAAAGTTCTAATTAAGATCAATGGCTTTTCATCCCATGACTGATTCATTAAACGTGAGGTAAAGTTCCACATGTGAGACTCGACTGCAGTGAGACACTTGACCTGTAGGAGTCGCCGTCTCGGTTGTAATCACAGAGCAGGTAGTCCTTCCCCACCACCTTATCGCGGGCGATCTTCAGGGGCTGGTCCACGGAGGAGAGGAGGTCCTCACACAGACTGGGAACCTGCAAAAACACAACAACAACATATTCACACTGTTCTTCTGCCAGAAGCACCAGTCCAGCTGCTGCAGCACATCTGGGCTCTGCAGCCACCACACTACAAGCTGTTTGTCAATTAAAGAGTTCCTGTGACAGATGTTGATTCAGGAAGAGAAATAACAACCTCCTCCCAGGACTGTGGATAAACAGAGAAGAAGGCGAAATACAACACAGATGATTCAAAGGCTCTGCTGTTACCCTCACATTCCAGCTTCGCTTGATAAGCAGAGGTTAGTGGGCGGGGCCAGAAACCTAATATCTGGAGGATAAGGAGGGACAAATTACTTCTCACAGACTGATGTGAACCCACCTCACTCTGACCTCCTGCAGCAGAGCAGAGGCACAAAGGAGGTTCTGTGTTCACCACAATAAGCACACAACCTCTCTCTCTCACACACACACACACCTGGCAGAACAGACTGCAGGGATGAGAAAACCCACAGGGACAAACAGGAAACAGAGTTTCATTTAATTCCTAACATGGCTGGCAGTGGAGGTGATTGACAGCTGTGATAATAATCACTAACGACCCCACACATACGAGCGCTGAGGTTAAAGGTGTGGGAGGAGGAAGGTGAGCGGGGGGGGTCTCACCTCTGAAAGGATGGATGTGACCAAAATACAAAGTTTGGTTGAAAACAGGTCAAAGTGTGATTTGATTTGACTCATGTGTTCATCCACTTCCTCCTCATGGTCTAAAACAGAGATTCTGACACTAAATCAAAGAACCACACTGGATTTGTTCACATTGCATCATCTTCACACTCGGACACCACACGGTGAAATCTGAGGGAAAACAAAGACTCACCAGGTCAATGAGGTCACTGAGGTTCTTCTCAATCTGCTGAGGCGGTAAACGCCTCATCAGGTCCAGAGCAAAGTCCAGCTGCTGGTCACTCTGAAACAAACACATCAAATCAGGGCAATCACTGAGCCACTAATTACACATTTTATGAATATGTTTATGATGCAATTGACTGAAAGTCGAGTGGGAAGTCACATTACAAAATATCCTCTTTTGTTATAAACACTCGTAAAGTGATAAACTATCTCCTACGAAGGTACTGTACATTGGTTCTGAAAAAGTGAGACTGAAATATGGTTTTGTACTCTCTCCCTCCTGCTAACAGAAGAATTCATCAAAATAAATTCTGCCTTTGAAAGGGACATAAAAAGGTGTCAATCTTAAACAAGAGCCCTTCATGCAAACCCAGGTCCACAACTTCAAAACAGAATCTACTGGTTTTACAGCAGCCTGACTTTATCTGTGCTCAGTCCAGCAGCTGTTCTATGATGGAAAATATACGCAAGAGTTGGATTCGAACCTATGACCACACCAAGTTCCCTGGCTTCACCAAGAGTGCGATGATAACGGCCCGCTACATTCTGTACGTTGGTACGAGGAGCTGCTCTGCAGGAGCTGCTCTGCAGGAGCTGCTCTGCAGGAGCTGCTCTGCAGGAGCTGCTCTGCAGGAGCTGCTCTGCAGGAGCTGCTCTGCAGGAACTCCTCACGCCCTCCGGGGCAAACAGATTTTAGACAGGAGCAGACATCATGAGCTCAGTGGACTGAACTCATGACCTGTCATGTGGGTCGTTCGCTGAGAAAACAACATGGAACTGATTCATAAAGAGCAGGAGACTCTTCTGTGTAAGAAACACCTGATGGAATCCAGATCAGTGATGTCAGAGCAGATGTTGACCACTGGCCCAGAAATGATCATATCGAAACATGGACAAGAGACCTGCGTTAAGGTGGAGTCTCCTCCTCTACACTGGTCCACAGCTCTGGGGACATCAAGTGGATCATCCATGGCTCACTCACTTTTCACAATCATCTCAGTATTGATCATCTCCGGCTTTTTGGGAAGACTCGGGTCACAGAGCATTTGCTTTAGAGACAGACTGATGGAAAACTACATCAGAGCTGCTTCCTAAGGCTTGTTGATTCGTGTATTGACTGTTCATAAACGTATCACAAGCTGATGAAGTGATCAGATCTTCCATGAAAGTACAGACTGAAGCAGCAGGCTCCGTCCTTTAACTCCCGCAAACCAACACGGGCTGTTTGTTCTTCAGATGCTTCAGGAGGAATGAAAAATGTTGAACTTTACATAAAGTAGGAGGAACATCGGCAGCATAGCGCGGCCGTCCCCTGGGGGCTTCCTGCCTTGAAATATGCAGTTAGCAGCAGGTTGTTAGGGCGAAGGGGAGGACAGGCCAGTCACAACATGAAACTGTGGCAAATGTGTATGAAGACATGGCTGGGGCCGTGAATGTGGGACAGGAATCATCCCACAAACTTCAATTACAACTCGGCCAGGAGAACAACTGCACATGACAAGTTCACTGATTGGCTGAGAATGAATTATGTTCAGAGCAAACTAACTAAGTCCAAACCAATAAGAACACACTTCAGTATCTAAATGAAAAACGCAGAGGACACTAGATTTGTGCAAAGCCTCTTTATCCATTTTCTACACCC
>JAFBJT010107975.1:62313-88974 GCA_016785325.1 Chascanopsetta lugubris | reverse complement strand
CCTGCACAGGTCAGAGCCGCCCCGCATAATAATACCTCTGTGTGTGTGTGTGTGTGTTTGAAAAAGAGCTAAAATGTCTGAGCGGCAACAAAAGGCAAACAAGGGCGTAAAAGTTGACACCGCACAAAGAGCAGGAGTGAAAGGATCAAATTAAATCCGCCACAAGCTCGTGTTGTGTCTCTGCATCTGCCATAAACTACAATTACAGTCACATTTCATGCAGTCTGAAACATGCATCGCGGACAGGATATGAAGCGAAAGTCTCTTGTTCTGCAGGAAGAAATGAAAGACAGTGTGTGTGCTGATAATAGAGTGACACAGAGGGCTGCAGCGTTGTAATGCACTGGACTGGTGCCACTTGCGTCGTCTGAGCGAGTCTTTGTGCCTCCACTTGGAAGAGGAACAAGTGTGCGAGTTGTGTAATGCACTATAAAGACAGGGTGTGTGTGTGTGTGTGTGTGTGTGTGTGGGATGAAATAGCGTTGAAGTTTGATATACGTCAGCTATCAACAAATCTATTTTCAAGATTCCTTGGTGGAGGAATTAGTTTCCCACAGTTTGATATATATATATACACCTATTCTGCATGAAGAGCAAACAGTCCCATCAGGCAGCTGTTTTAACGGAATGTAAGGTATTAATGATTAACACCTTAAATTGCAGCACGGCTCCACAAACGTTAACCCCTCATGTACACAAGTGCAAATTAATCCTGGAGGGAAAGGAGTTGGTTCCCATTGGCTTCGATCAGGTACGAATGAGTCAAATACGATGTAATTAATCTAAATGCTGTCTGATCAAACTACTAACCCTGCTCTTGAGACAGTCATATGGCACAGAGATGGTCACATCATCCGTTTGTCATTTCATCGCAGTGTTGACTCTTTAGTCCCAGCCAGTTAAAGTCCTAAATTGGACTACAGATTAATTCTAACATCTCCTGGATTATTTCCAAGATAAATCCGACATCCTCTATACTGAATTTTTTTTTCTCTAACACACGAGGGTCATCAAATAATTCTGTTGACAATGTTAAAGGTGTAGTGCGCGGAATCGACCTAAAAACAATGCACTGACACAAGCATATTAGCATTCCCAGGTAAGTGGCAGTGGTTCACCTGAATCGGTTGCCAAAGCATCAGCCTTCCTGCAATAAACATAGCTTTGCTGCAATAGTGTAGCTGGCAGTGTGCACAGCAATCACACAGGTTCTGCTTTGACGAGTGTGTTTACAAAGACGAACAAATAGTGCACGCTGTGCCCTCAAGAAATGCGCGGAAATGTCTCATACACAGAGAACGGGCTTGTAAAGCGGTAGACTCGGATATGCAATTCACAGTTCAGATGCTTATCAATCCAGGTCTTTTTTTTTTTAAATGACCATGATCGCATATAGATATCGTTTTATCACATTTATTTCAAATGTTGTATTTAGAAAACCAGCTCTTTAATATGTGGAATATAGAACTGAGCCATTGTTGTGGATCAGTCATACCACTTGCTTTAGGCAAATGGACACCCACACTACCAGGAGAGCTGCTATCTGCTGCAGCTCTGGGGTTAGTTCTAATCCATCATTCTAATCCAGGCAAGAATAAACATTTGAAAAAAGACAGAACTCGAGGACAAGATAAGGGACATAATGATGCACTGATTCCTGGGAGGCCAATGAGTAGGTGGTAGAGTGTAGACACATAATACATCACATCAGTTTAACACAGCTACTTTATATAACGCTGCTCCTCACAACTTGAAGTAAAACATGAAAACTATGCTCTAGTCAGTGCATCTGTGGCGCTCATGAAATCACCCACTCTGCCCCCACGCCCATGAGCCCACACCCACGCTCCCACCTCAGGTCCACAGTGGAAATGAGCCACCATGTGTACGCCCTCTTCCACTACTACTTCTGTTTGGTCACGTTTTCCACGGGGGAGACCCCAAGTGAAACGCCAGCTGCTCGTACGCCAATGTGAGGTCTTTCCCTGGGCGTCACCCCTCACCAAAAATAGCTCAAGAACAGAGAGGGGAAATTACCCATGATGCATTTCCCAACAGGGATACAAGAGATGTCCGAGGAATGTCCTGAATTGTGTGCACACTGCTTGAGGACGCTATGGAGAGAGGTGTGGAAGCACATGTGGAGAGTCGGGGACAAATAGTGTTCATGTGAATCGACACGAGAATAGCAACTGTGTAAAAGTGAAACTAGTCAAAACACAATTTAAAGCATGACAGATTATAAATAGCCAAGGAGTTTGTTATAATTCCCAAATGGTTTAATACACAGGAATGTGTTTGGAGAGAATGGACGAGTCAACGAGAGGACCACACACAAGCCTGAGGACCATCACAATATCAGCCCCAGTGCAACTCAACAGTTCATATATCATACTGGAATATCTCAAGTGACAGCAACTCCCTCCATTCTGATGACGCATGAACAAGGAGGCCGATTCACACTGATCAGTCATGCTATTTTGTTTTCATTTCATTTCTTCGTCAGATAAATAAACTTGACACAACAACACAAACCTCCACACACAAAAACACTGGAAATCGAAATCAAGGATCAGATGGAGTGGGCACTAAACCTTGTATTACCCTGTTAGTTTGTACTGTTTGAGTCCATATACATGTTTTCAGGCTCATACTAGATGACTGTGACCTTTGACCTCTGCAAAACCATCTGTTAACCTCTGATTCAAACTGACAAATGGTCAAATTAGAATTAGAATTCCTGAAGTCGGACTTGACCTTGATGTCATCACACAAATTGCATCTCTTTCTTATCTTTAAATCCAAGGATTTAAAAATCATACCATCAAACCTCCTAATAACAATAATGATAACAGACTATACGACCAACTGGTCACATGGAGCCCTGTGTATGTGTACACTTACTACAATAATCCATTACATTTAACTTGGTTTTTCTTGTTCGTCAACAATCAGTACGATTGATGACAAGTACTTGTGTGTACTTGTTTTGATAAAGACTTTCAGGTCTCTGATGATTGGTCAGTGAGTCGCTTACTGTCTGAGACCACACTTCAGCGTGACGAAAAGATGAACCCTGGTTTGCATGAATCCATACAGACACGAGACATGCACACACACCCAACACCATCTACTTATCTACATGCTCCAAGTTCAAGGGCCCTGCTGTCAATCATCCCTTCGACTCACAGGTCAGTCGTCCATAAGCTAAGCTAAGTTCTTCACAAATCTGCAGGGACTCATAAACTGTCCTCCCAAATTCTTTACCCTGATCTCATTCCGCTGAGCTTGTTTAGTTTCCTTTTTTGGTCTTTCTTGACAGCCGGCTGTCTCCGATCACAGCTGGATTACCGCAACAAGCAAACATTCATTTCGGTCCTAATGACTGAGGCAGTTCAGGAGCACAGGTTTTTTTTTTTTTTTATATCAGCATTCTTCTTTAAGGCAACTCAAACGTTCCCAGTCTTCAAAAGCCTCCTGCTATTTTCCTCCTTCCTGTCTTTGTGCTCTTGGTTCAGTGAACTCCCGTGAGACGTGAGACATGGGTCCAACATAGTAGCACCCAGTCCAGCCAAGCAGTAGATTTCCCAACAGTATCTGGGAATGGTCTCATTCGCAATGTGAACTTAAGTAGAGGGAAGGAAGAAACCAAAAATAAAGACTTGCAGAAGAATGTAAGTAAATAAAAAGAGCTTAAACGTGTTGCTTTGCAGCCAATACAGCGCGAACAACATCCATCAAAGGATCTCCACCCTGCAGCTTTATGTTGATGCTTCAGCTGTTGGTGGTGCATCAAAAACACAGACTGCTCTGCCAACACATGCAAAAGTAAATATTAGTCAACTATTTTTGTGGTTAAGTGAGGCAACGACCGAGTCATGTGGAGTTGGAATAGCATCCGCTGCCTCATTCAGGTCTCTAATAGCTGTTTGGATTCCAGCTGATAAGTCCTTTCCAGTCTCATTCATACTGGTCGGGGGGTAAGGGGTCTTTCATAAAATATACTTTGTTAACTTCGATGATTAAATTATTTGGAGATAAACAGAAATTGAAATATTCCCGATAATTTTGCCGATTATGCAAATCAAATGCATACTTGCCATTGGGAATGTAATGCTGTGAAATGTTGATGTATGCTTGTGTTTGTGTGTGTCTTTACATCCAATTAATAAGAAAATAATACACATAATTAGAATAGTTGCAGCCAAACACCACATACACTGCACGTGAGAGGATTTAGGTTTTGCTCACGAGAGAATTTTAAAGTCCCGGCTTTTATTTTGAAAATCACTCTGAGTACGATAGAAATGACAGAGGAGCCTCATCCGGGAAATTATTCCCAGAACGATCGATGTAAATGAGTCAATATCGAGCAAAGAGCAGACAAACGGACCAACAACTGCACATGCAAATGCAAACCACTGATGTATACTAATTGAGTTACATGACATTAACATACTTTGTCAGTGTCCAGTCCAGTGAGATCTGAACCAGAGTTTCCAGTCTCATGAGACAAGATGACTGGATGGAAAATAATAACAGTCCCATGGGAGGAAATAACATGATTGCCACAATTCGCGAGACAAACCGCTCGAACAAGACACACACAAACCCTTAAAAACACAGACCTGTGTGCTCACTTCAAACACCCAACCTTTCCTTACTCACTCATACAAACACACCTCTCAGAGAGCCATGTGAGTGTGTGTGTGTGTGTGTGTGTGTGTGTGTGTGTGTGTGTGTGGCACATTGCAAAGTAAACACACAGCCAACAGGTAGCTCCTCTCACTCGGTTGTAAAAATGCATTCATCATTATCTCAGAATGTGGCGCCTCCTCATGTCTGGCAGCGAACACAGTCCCTCAAAGTGTCCTGAAACTGAACAGCGTTCGCCCTGTGATCAGCAAACTGGTGATAATGGAACACGGCAGAGTTTGTCACTGTCACGGTTCGTGGTTCACACGGATGCACCGTGACGGCCGAACGCTCGCACGGACGTGCGAGAGTCGACTCAGCGCCATGTGACTGCGCGAACACGCATCATCCGCCACCTTTCATACAACGCAACGTCTTTTTTCGGGTATCTCCAAAAGTCAGGATGGCGTGAGAGACTTAGCACGGACCTCAGGCTCTGGGATGAGCGGGCACAAGAATGTTGGAGATCGTCCAAACGCCACTGTGCTGGACATTTTCTCATTACACAATGAACTGGAGGCTCTCTGTTCCCGCTCTGTACCGCACCTGCCCTCTGCCTCACTTGCGTCACTTCAGACTCGGCAAATAGCTCGGTGTGTCACCTTTACCACGGATTCTCCCAGTCAGGAAAGTGAGGTACCGCAGGGCATGACATGGAGGAAGCAGAGAGTACGCAAGAGTGCTCTTAAAGTGGGAAACAGTTGCATAGATAGAAGTGAGGGGAAATAAAGGCAGGAAGAGAAGCAGAGGGTCTGAGGGTGTGTGCCGCAATCACAGGTCAGGGAATTCCCTGTTCGGCTGATTGGGGGGGATGTGTGTGTGTGCTCGATGAGTGTGTGTTGTGTGTGTGAAACTGTCAGTGGAGAGAGAAAGTAGATGGCCAGATACAGATAAATCTATATTTAGGGGGGTACATAGGGGGAATATTATTGCTTTCAAAATAAAAGTTTCCTGTTGTTTAACTTAGAGGAGAGGAAGTTGCAGATAAGAGGGCCTCACCCTCTTCTTCACTTTACTGTGTTGGAAGTAAAACTGGATTGAAGGGCAGATGATAACTAACATTAGTTTTGGTGAGTAAAGATATCTATGTCTATATAAGAATAAAAGTCGTTATTGGAATGTATGTCACACCATTGTGGCCACCTGTGCTGAAATGTAACTTATACCTCATTATTGTGCTGAAGTGCTTTTCATATATTTTTTTTATTTCCTGAATTGAGCCACTTGCTTTGCATATACTTTAAAAGTTAAATGTATACATCAAATATATATCAAATTTGAATGTAGAAGTGCTACTTTATCAATATAATGAGGCTAATCATTAGCACCCACTTGTCTACTGTAATAATGTGGGTAAAGTGCATTTTTTTTTTGGCACCAACAAAATAAATACGCACGATGGGGAGCACTCAATATCTAATAAACAAAAATTTAAAAAAAACTATGTTTCCAAACCTGAATTTGCAGTGTGACGGGTGGAAACTTCTAAGTGTGCATGAACTGTGTGCGGATACAAAGAAGAAGAAAGGCCCAGCAGGTCAATACCCCGAGGGGGCGAGAGAGTAAGATCCACTGTAAATCTGACAGCTACATGACACTGGACATGAACATGCCTGTGTCTGCACAACAACAATGCACACTGGCTTCTATCTTTTGACCCATCTTAATTGTACCAGCTTTGACCGCCCACGTGTAAGAAAAAGAGGTGGCGCATTGATTGAGATCAATCTGATTATTCATCAAGATCACTGTGAACAGATATCAGCCATAGTGTAAATTAGACCTACAACACCTGTAAAAGGTATCTCGCTTTGTGTTTTGGAAGAATACAAAATTGCCCCCTGTGGAGAAAAGATACCACAGCCCATTCTGCACCTGCACTGGAAGATATGATTTAATGGTGCAGTTAATGGCATTCCGGCCGATGGGCCGGTTGAAATAGTCCACACCGTGGTGAGATCCAAGTATTAGTCTCATATTAGTGGAACAGTGTGAGGACTCACACACACATGTGCGGAGACGCAGACAGTGAAACAGCAGTGACACTATAAATGTTCTCTCTCTGACACAGATGAACCTGATGCCTTCGATTCGCCTCATCATCCGATGATCTAATCCAAAACACAGACAAGCTCCTCCAACTATTTAAAATCACATAGGCGCTTGCATCCTTGGAAAAACAATGGGGGGGTGGATAGTTGGGTGTGTGTTCAAAGTCCGCAAAGTTAATGTCCTTGTTAAAGATATACTCTGGATCTTAATGGGTTCTTCCATATAACCCATAATGCATCCTTTCATTACGGGTCATGTGGAGTAGTTTCCATGCAATTCTGCTTCCAATTTACAAACAAACAGAGCCCTTTTGATGGGTAATCAAATCAGTGAATCCAAGATTATAAGGCTTTAACAAAAAATGCAATCACCAAAACACGACATGTATTGCCTATTACATAATCAAAGGAAAAGATAATTGAATAAATCAAATAACTTTTGCATCTTCAAAGGCTTGCATCAGAACTGAAGAAGCCAAAGTCATGCTCCATGGTCACAGTCGGAATGCTGCATCGTATTGTTTGTCTGAATGCTTCACATATTTGTTTTTTCTACCAGAGGGGGGAAGTTCTGTTTGAACAGCTGCCCTTAAGGTGATATTCTAGGTTTCTTTTTTTTCTTGTATGGATGCTGAAGCTTTTGTTTTATCACTCTTTACCATCCTGGAAAGCTGAAGCTGTAAATCATTATTTACACATTTGCAATCTAACCTAATCGGTTTTCCACATCGCTGTACTCCTGCTGTGTAAACCTAATCCGCACACGTCTCTGCCCAAATTGCCGAATGCCACTTCAAATTACACCTGATGTCGTTGAATACGGGGCCCAGACGTGTTTGCCAGCGCCGCTCTAGAATGCCGGCTCTTTGAACTTTGAACTTTGAACTTTAATTAGACTTGATGATCACTGTAAACACCCACTCTTATCATTTCTCACCATCGGTGTTGCTACTATCAGTGTAACAGCGAGACAAAGCCGTTTGGATTTGAAAGCAGTCTCCCAGCCACAGACATGTCACTCATCGGGACACTGACAACACAAACTGGAATGGCACGTGTGCATAACTCGTTCCGAGAGGTCAAACCTGACGGCTCACATGCTGAGGAGACGTGAAAGAGAAGGAATATAAAAGAAAGACGAGAAATCCGCAAGAAAATGTGGAAAAAAAAAAGAAGGGGGAACGGATGCAGACATCTTTGTTTTTGCTCGTTACGTTTGATCCGATGATCAAATCATTCATGTCACGCACACACAGCTACAGGTGAGTCAAAGCGAAGCTGCCCCCGACTTCAGCTGAGACCCGCTGATGTTCAGCTTTGCATCGATGGGTGTTTGCATGTCAAATGTGAGGTCAGAGAGCACAGCGGCCGAAAAGGGCTCATCACTCCTGCTCAGTCCTCGGCTCTCTCTCTCTTTCATCTGCCTTGAAAATGTCTTTTTCGCCCTGAGAATTCAGAAGCTGCGTTTAAAGTCTCGGAGCTGAGGGACTGTCAGAACTTCCTCGGCTTCTGAAACAAGACCGGAGTCACACACACCCCTCTTTGTCCGCTTTCCTATGCGCAAGAACACAATGAAATGCACCCCCTCACTCTTCAGTGTCCACCATACGTCTCGTCCACGTCAACCCAAACACAATTCTGTCATCCTGTGAATGAGAATTGAGAATAAAATACCTTTTAGAGACATGATCTCATGCTGGATAGACCTGGGGCTGTCCATTGTGTCTCTCTGGCCTCCCTGTGATGAATGATGATGCTGTCAATACTGATGCGGATTCAAAGAATGTCCTTCCTGCTCTGATCAGCTGATCCTGACCCTCTGCACAGTCCTGACTTCGAAGTTCCAGCAAAGCAACTTTCTCTCTCCTCCCGTCTCTGCCTCTGCAGGTCTCCTCACCAGGACGCCACGTTTGGGCTCCTTTAATACACCATATGCACACACTCACACCCACACACACACACACACACACACACACACATTTTGCGTGCAGGAATCTCCTCAGTGCAAAGCTCCTCCCTTGTCCCCTCCTCTTCTTCCTCCACCTCCTCCTCTCAGAGGAGAGTTCTCAGTCTGTCAGTGCACCTTAAACTCAGCCAATCACTGCAAGAGACCACTACCTGCTTTGCCACATATCAGCCAATCAGGAGTGGATGAGCTGTCAATTAGGACGGAGAGTTTACAAATAGATAGGAAGCAGTGGGAGGAGGGATGTTCTATTGATTCGTCGAGCAAAAGCCAAAGACTGTACGTGTGCGCGCGTGTGTGTGTGTGTGTGTGTGTGTGTGTGTGTGTGTGTGTGTTCAGGCTGGCCACACCCTCGTGTAATTCCCAGGATGAGCCTCCTTCTCGTACGGACCAACGACAAACACATGGACAGAAACTATAACGACTCACTCTCTCTTTAATTCCAAAGCAAACCGGCTCAGTGCTAATTACAGGTTCGCCGTTACCACATCATGAGCCCGTGATATTTCCAGCTGCAGAGCTAGTAGTTAAAACAACACATCTGAGCTCTTATAGAAAACGATTACTTGCAGAGGTTAGAGATAAATAAAGGCACTGATGGAAAGTAGTTAGTCCAGTGTATGCTCAAATCATAAATTGAACAGAGGGGACTAAATTATTTAATGCATAATTATATTCCCTAGGATTAAACGAATGAATGGTTGGCAATTTTAATTATTTATTGACAGATTAATTGGGTCTGTTCAAAAGCACATCATGTAAATGAGAACTGGTTTCTAACCGACCTACTTCTATAAAGCTTAAAATAATGTGTGTTTATGTTATTCAATAAACAGAGTTTAAGTCCCATTACAGAATTAAAGTCAAACGGTTGCCGCAGAGTTTCGGTGAGTCTTATATCCGTGTCTTCATCTGCTAAATGCTTCACCCTCTTCACCTGTTAATTGCTAACTGGGCCCATCAGTCATTTGGTGCAGCAGGGAAACAGTTGGAGGATGATTAAAACAGACTAGCTTTTCCAAAATGAAGAGTAAAAAAACAATGATGCATATGTGGATTTGTAAGCTGAGGGGAACTTGCACTACTCTTGGAGTGATCACTGAGACGAGAGAGCACCAACATAAATACAGTGCATTCACTATTTTCCACAGTTGCACTGCAGAAATGTGGTAAACACTGGACACACGTTTTTCTTTCAATCCTCTCGACAACTTTGGAAACTGAAACAAACTTAACCTTGACTCGCGTTCACACATCAATCACTACCCTGGGTAAATAAATGACTTCCTTTACACAGAGTGTCTGACCAGCTTCCACTGTGAACATTCCCACAGTGCCTCGTCGTCATCACCATGGAAAACCTCGCTCCCTCCGCAGGCTGCAGTAAAGCCACGGGGAATGGTTTAACTTGATCAAATCCGAAATCCTACAGTACACAATGACAAATCAGTGCTTCCGCTCATACTAGCTTTGGCTTCCGTCTCAGCTCCGACGGCAGGAGGACGTGATGCAGAGCTTTTGTGTGAGTCACTGTTTGTTTGGCCTCTTGAACGTAATAAAGGACGTCTGGAGGAAGTGACTGGCGCTTTTTTTGGCAGCGGGCAAAATGGAGGTCGAGTAGTTCTGCCTCGTCGAGGCAAATTCAATCACCTGTGTGTGAGTGCGTGCACTGCACAAGCCTGTGTGTGCTTGTGAGTGATTGAGTTTTCAAGTGCACAGGCCCTAGAGGTTTCTGCCGCCGCCGCCATCCCTGAGTACTCTTAAAAACCCTTTTCCGCTATCGTAGCTTCTTACACACAAGCACACTGTATACGGGGCCAGCTGTGTGTGTGTGTGTGTGTGTGTGTGTGTGTGTGTGTGTGTGTGTGTGTGTGTGTGTGTGTGTGTGTGTGTGTGTGTGAGACCCAGACTCGTCTGTCTTGTTTTGATTACAGCTGTGTTCGCTCAGGTGTGAGACAAACATGCACTTTTCCATCTCATGCTGCCGACATTCAAATGCTGACTCAGGGAAAACGCTCTCATCACATCAGGAAATGAGCAGTCTGTGTGCTTGGGCTATACTTGCCGACATGTTTATTTGTTCTGTAATTAACTGTTTCAATAGTGCCGTAGCAGATTGGTAAATACAGCTCGCATTATTGCATAACATGTAGCCGCACATGCGGTCACAGATAATGCCTCCAGTCGCAGGATTGCTACACGCAGGGGAGCAAGGTGTATATCTAATGTGGAGCCAAAAGCATTTTAATCGCTTCAGTGAAAAATGGGTGTCATGGCAATAAATATAATACAATGCAATGCATGCATCAACGTACTGTATATTGTCTTTATTTAATGTTTGCACTGAACCTCGGATTAGAAACGGGCAGACATTTTTTTTTCCCCCCCTCTGGTGTCTATTCGAAACCTTTAACAGAGATGTTGAAAACAGACCACAGACCTGCAGCAGCTCAACCCTGCAACAATGTCAAACACAGACTCTGCAGCTGCCCAAGGTTACAGGGATGAACACATCAGCCGGGGGGCACTGCTTCATCGGCGGGTCTTGAGGCGCATGGCATTTATATGAGGAGCGGGGCTTTTGTCGTGAAGACTTATTTGCCACTGCACAGTCTGTAGGTCCTGCACGGTCTTATAAGCAGGATCCCACCAAACTGCACCGGGCTTTATTGGTGGCCTGTAAATTGCCGAGGTTGCTTTGTGACAGTCTGCAGAGGGAATCTTCTCCGTAACCTCCCACTAACAGTCCTCCTTCCCCGCGGTGTGCGTTTATCACTGTTGGACACTGTTGCCCGTCACTTTTACCACCCTATTCAGCAGCGTCACTAGGAACTAGGTATGTACGAGGTCACTCTGATAGTATTTACCGAAGGAGCAACAACACAGAAATAACAAACCCACGAATTTCTGAAAATCAAACAAATCAAGTCTGGAGACGGTTTCAACGGTGACTATAAATTATATGTTAAAGGTCGAATGTCCCGGTGCAAGTTATTGCACTCGGGCCCAATTTATGCTTCTGCGTCAGAGCGGCGCTGGGGAATGAATGAACATGGACCCCAACGTCGAGTCCCACCCCACCTCACATCTTCTTTCAAATGCAACGAGGCGTTGATGCAACACTGGCGATGAGAGGATGGCACAGTCCTGCAGGCTCAGCGCTGGGCTGCACACATCCTCTCTGCTCAGTCTGCATCGGACTGGGAGCCCCTGCGTCGGACATCCAGACAAAACATTCCTTCAGTCTGAGGTCATCCGGCCACTCAAATCTCCGGCCCAATGCAGCAGCTTAGAGCCTGGAGCTGTAGTCAGCAGGAGAGCGGGCTCCCCGCTGAGCGAGAGCGAGCCAGCGGACTGAATACGGCAGATCACGGCATGTGGATCAGGAATCGGGGCTATTGTGGAAGGGGAAAGGATTTGCTGCTGCAGTGTCCACTGGATTACCAGATGATGGTGCTACAAATATCACCAGCATGCGGTAGAGCTGAGAAAATTGCAAATTTCATGGTACTTGATTGGATCCTCGGCAACGAATTGACTTGATTTACGGGGAGACTTAAACATGTCTGACATCCCTGTGGTTCGTCCCTCCCCAGTGTGGGTTTCCCCACAGGTACTGTGGCTTCCTCTCACAATTGAAAAACATGTCGGTTCGCTTTAGATGAAGTCTAAACGGTGTAGATGTAATAATGACTGTGTGTCTATATGTCATCTCGGCAATACTTTGGTGACCTGTTCAAAGTGCACCTGACCTCCAGCGTCAGGTGGGATTGGCTCAAACCCATCCCTGATCCTCCAAGGATAAGCAAGAGATGGGTGGGTGGGTGATCTTGTCTCAGATAGTGAGAAAAATAAATAAATAAATAAATAAATATTCCACTCACTTTTCTCTACAGTTGCTGTAGTTCCAAGAAATCCAAGAGTAAGTCATCTTAGCTTTAATCATTATGTTCTATAGTCAGGAGAGTTACAGTGCAAAATAAAGCATAACTCATCGCATTTGAATGAATCATACTTACTGCCTTTACGTATTTTGAATACAATTATACATGGTGACACGAAGCAGATTGATCAACTCAAACATGGGATCAGACCTGGTAGGACCAGATAGAAAAAGAAAAGTTCCGATAGATGCCAGACTCAATATAGTAATTTCAATAACTGTAACTCTTGCCATCTTCATAATTCAAACATTTCACTCTATCTAATCCGCCCATTATTATTTCAAATTGTATTGATTGTATCTAAAACCACGCATTGTTTACTGAATTTTCCAGCTCCATGAGTTGTACATGCACAAAACAGTAAAAGTAATATAAATCAGATTTATTTTTTTTATTTTTTTTTTACTTTCCCTGTTGAAAGGCAAACATTATACAGCTGTTACAACCTCCCTGCTGATTCTCCTACTGGTCTGATGTACAGAAGATGGGTGAGGAATTCTGGGAATTGAGACAAGAGGGGAAACAAGACAACTCTTGGAGGGTTCCTCCTTGGCTCCACCCGAACAGACCTAAGACCAGATCCCATGGGACCCTCGAGTTGTGAGGCGGCTCCTGAAACAGCATTTTGATCCAATAAAACAGGAGGCAGAAAGAGGGCTCTGATCCGAATCCCATCTGAATACGGTGTGAGTGGACAGGGAACAAGCTGGGGTCCCAGGGAACCCCCCCACCACCACCCCCATTCTCTGGCTCAGCGGCTTTAACCTAAGAGTTAGCTGGACTTTGTTATTTCAGCTTTATTTTTAGACTCGGGTCCTCACACTGAAAGGAGGCTGATCCACGCAGTGATGAGAATATCATCTTAGAATCCACATTCTCAACACAGAGATATGAAAAATAAACCTCGTGCTCTTCAGCTACCGCCCCCTGGTGATAATCATCATCACAGGGTTTGGGATTCCCTTAAATGCCCATTCATCTGCTTTTCTTTTCTCTCTTTTTTTTCCAGGTCCATTGCGATGACGACAAACATCCACTAGGGGCTGTCCGTACCATCCACGGCTGGGGTAAAGTGAGTTGAACAGTAGAACTATCATTTAAATAGCAGAGTGAAACTGAGGGAAATAAATGAACAAAACCTGAAAAATAATAATCACACACACTATCTCATTTTCAATCTCAATTAAATCAACATGTTTGCTGATATCCACTTAACTTTCTGTTTCAGGAGAGAGAGGTGGGAAACTCCATGGAAGTGTAATGCTTACATCAGGCTGGAAATACTGTGCGCAGAGAAATGCCTCCCATGAGTCGAAAGGAAAAGTACAGGGGGCTGACTGTGTGTGTGTGTGTGTGTGTGTGTGTGTGTGTGTGTGTGTGTGGCCAGATTTGATTCGCAGAGTACAGCCCTGCTGTGTAGCATACTTCTGCAAGAACAACAAACAGGATGCCACAGTGAGTTAAGAAGAAACATTCACTTCTTCTGCTCATAGTGTGGAGTGATCCAAAGTCAATGTGAGCGAACCGTCAAAGGGAAAGTGACAAACTCACACACTGAACTGATGCTGCCGTCAAAATAAAGTGTCCCACGCACAACTTCTCAGGCTGGCACTCATATCTCCCTTTCATCAGTAAAGAGCATTTCCCATGTTTTTGGCAGGTGTGACAGAAAATGACCGCGACACAACCGAACCCCGACATCACGGAATGAGAAAAGATGACTCTACATTACTGTTTCATACTGATGAGATCGGTTTTCTTTTTGTTGTTGTATGAAGGTGTGAACTGTTTACTATAACTGTTTTGTTCCATTGTTCCATTCCTAGCTTTTAAGTGTTTACTAGTTTATACGTTTTAATTCTTACTACGAGCAGTATTGCCTATAACATACACTATTAAATCAGCATTCTGGAAGTTTTCCTTTAAGTCGCATACTAACAGTAAATGCATTTATTTACAATCATCATCCACCAGCTACTGAATTCCGTTTATATTTGAGTGGTCAAAACAAAAGAGTATATCACGTGCAAGCGAAATGCCAAAGAGGTTTGACAAAACAAAATCCCACTTTGGATTCTCTACAAATCAGTATGTGGAACAAAGGAGGCTTGGACCTCAAACATTACATAAACTATTTGCAGTAGATACGTTTGGTCATTGCACTTTATGTGTCCCCCTGTCTAACCTGAGACTGGGTGTTTGAACAGTATGTGTGGGATTCACGCTGTGTCACCGTGTGTCACGCCTCCGAATTGGCAGCCATGGTGTCAGAGGGCGACATTAAAGGTCTCCATCAGCAGCTGCGGGGCCCGACATGACGAGAGGCCGCCGCCGCCCCGGCTCATTCCACCACACGCGCACCTTCATGTGAACCAACTGCTGCTGCATGTGAGAGCGACCGCAAATGATCAATGTTGGGAGAGAATAGTTTAGCTTCCCTCTTCCTCCTCCTCCTCCTCCTCCTCCTCCATCTTGTCTCGGCCCTCTGTCTCCCCACTCTCCCACACGCCCCCCGAGCTTCATCATCTCTTTCTGTCTCCACTGTGCACGACAGGCAGTTTCGGCCCGAGGCGCCGCTCTGGCTGCTGGCCACAGTGGCTCTGCTCCCGGGGTAAAGTCTTCGCACTACGCGTCTGACGAGTATGAATCAATTCTTTGACACGCGTTTCGGTCTAAGAGATGACACCGATGTGTAATGTATGTCTCTGTTCGCCCCCCCCCCCCCCCCCCCCCCCCCCCCCTTCCCCCCCCCCCCCCCCCCCCCCCCCGTCCCCCCGTGACTCCAACAGCCCACTGTCTCCTACTGTGTAACAAACTCCATCTGGTTGAGCCCCAGCTACATTTCAGATCTCTTCAATCAGCTGTATAACTACGGAGCCTTTGGACTCACTAGACCAGGGGTGTCATTTTAGTTCAGGAGACACATACAGGCCAATTCCATCGCAAGTGGGCCGGACCAGTGCGAGCACAGCAATAGCATAGTTACCAATACACAGCTGCAACTGCTTGACAGTGTTTGGTGCAACCCCCAGTGGACACATTTAAAACAGCAGTTAGTTTGATAGAAAAATTGCCATTTGATGTCCTCCCATCTCGTGGGCTGGATTGGACGTTACAATATCAGATCCAGGTATGTTCCTATTTTCTAATCATCACAGCTACCGACACTGTACAATTTTAATGATCATGTGAGCTGGGGCTTGAGAAATGAGGGGGAGGGAACGTTAACGTTCTCCCCGTTTAGAGGCCAAGACTGCTGTGGCTTTTTATCTCTACTAATCTGTTGCAGCAATGGTGTTGGTCCAATTTGTCCGAAATATTGTCTCATGAATGGGGAAAATGATACATCACCAAACTACCATCACGGGAAATGTGATGTAGTCAACACTTAAACAGTGATTTATGTGAGAAGAGTGGTGCAACACACTCCTTGGCACAACTTGGGTTTAACGTCATATCGAGCACATACGTAAGCATTAGTCCCGGCCTTCAGCTGTGAATCCATGGTATGAGAGGTCAGGGATGTATATCGCCACTCTCACCCCCCCCCCCCCCCCCCCCCCCCCCCCCCCCCCCCACCCCTCCCATGCATGGGAGCCTCTCAGTGTTCTGCTACACATCAAACACAGAAAAGTTAAATATGACACACAGGCTTCATTCCTGCTAGTTTGCGGTGGATCATCCGGGGACAAGTGTGTCACAGTGTAGCCACAGCCGGACAGGAAGGAGAGGATCGGCAGCATTTGGAATTTAGAGATAAGAAAACAAGCAATGGGACTTCTTTCTTTTTTTCCCCCTATTTGACCCGTGGTCGGAGGGGAAAGGGGGCACACCCCTCAGAGACCATGGGCCGCACACAAATACGGCAGGCTACCCTCTCTGAAGCTGCTTTATCTATGACAACAATCATGCCTTTTTTTTAACGCAACACACATTCGTGCAACCCCCATTTTGGTGGAAGCGGCTGGAGTCAACCACACCATTTAGGGCAGTTTTTTCAGATGCCCCGGGGGATCTGACCCTGGAAGGTATTACAGCCGCTAACAAGCCTTACTCATCTCACTCTGATAGCTCTGGCCAAAGGAGATCAAGTGATCTGCGAACACGGAGGAATGTTACAAGTTGTTCCTTACTCCTTGAAAAGAGGAGTGACAATGCAAGATGTCTTTGCATGTGCGTGTGCGTGCGCGTGTGTGTGTGTGTGTGTGTGTGCGCACATTCCCCTCACCGTCAGCTGTGTGGGGTGACCTGCTGTGACATTCCTGGCCTGTGTGGTGACTGTCACACCGCCCCGGCTCCGGTTGCTCTGAATACCACTGACCAGCAATAAACCCGTTGCCTGTCAATGTCAGGAAGTGACCGGGGGCCGACCATGCAGGAACTACACCCTCATGCATGCACGTCGCCTTCATCATTAGCTGCTAATACACCATCACATCATGTGGGAGGGGGGGGGGGTTCCTTTGCTGCTCACTTAGAATGCACTAAAGTCTATTTTAGTACCGTAGGAACGAAAGTGGAAATATTCCCACTTGCTCTGGCTTCACAAGAATCTGGACACCGTTTCAGTGTGAATTACCGCGACTATCAAAAACCTCTTGACTTCCCCCAACACAGAGCTCCTTCACAGATCTCTGCTCCAGTGGAACAGGTGGTACGTCACATACTGTGTCTGTGTGTCACGTACCAGCAGCTCTCCCTGAGTGAGGTTCTTCCTTTGGAAGGAGGCTGCTGGACTCAGGCGGTGACACGGTTCACTTTGCATCATTGCGCAAAAGACGACAGGGATTTACTTCAAGGTCAAACGGAGAACCTCAATCGAGATACGACTGGCAAATCCATCTTTTGTTTGAGCTCAGACATTCCTTTTCGTTTCCAAATTCCAAACCTACCTGTACCTAATCTATCCATGTTATCCGAAACTGAAGATACTACATTCTGGATTCTAGTTTCTCCGGCAGCTCCCTCTCGAAAAGCCTGCTTGAGGAAGACCAGAGTATCAGAGAGATTCACCATGGCAGAGGGGACACATGAGGAGCTGTCTGCAGAACAGAGGAGGCAAACGGGGGGGGGGGGGGGGCAAAAGGAAGAAAAACCAAAATGAAGAAGAACAGCCAATACAATGTCAGATGTAGTTGTTTTTCGACAAGCACTGGACACGGACGAGCCTCCAGATCATCTCAGGAGACAGTGCTCGTGTCGTTTCGGCTGCCGATCTATGTGTGAATGCAGCAAGACATCCTCTGCAGGATGTTAAGACCTGCAAGCAACGTGGGCAGGATGTCAGCGTCTTTTTATGCTGAGCTGTCACTGTACAATTTTAACGATCATGAGAGCTGGCGGTTGAGAAATGAGGGGGAGGGAATGTTAACGTTCTCCCTTCTTTAGAGGTTAAGACTCCTGTGGCTTTTTATCTATGCTAATCTGTTGCAGCAATGGTATGCACACGCATGTGTGTGTTAAATTGTATCACATCAGGATGTTTTTGTCCGCCCCCCCCCCCCGCCTTTAAATTTGTTTTAATAGTTAATCGCAGCCCTGGAGCTACAATCCAGTGTCCGGGCCCTGCACTGCAGAACAAAGCAGAGGAGGAGCACCGAGTCTGTGTGCCAGATACAACTCAGGTGTTAAAACCGCACCGTTTTCCACACTAATGTGTTTTCCATGACGCCCCCCCCCCTCCCCTCCTCTCTCTGAGCCATATGGTTCAGCCCCTTGTAAAAATCAGGGAAAACTCTAAATGCTTCAACAGAACAGTGAGCAGCAGCGGGGTGAGAGGCACATGTCCAACATGATCACGGAGGCATCACACTGACAGCTGCCACTCGCTCACTGGGTTAAGCTGTTTAAATAGGAATAAGATGTCAGACTGAATTGGATCAGTGTGCTTCGTTATCTAGCATCTCCAGATTTGCTGAGCGGCGTAATGTAGCGAGTCAGCAGATGCACATCTCTCTGACTCTGCAATGTCGTTCACTCAAGTGCGAGCGCGGCTCTGTGCATCTTGGTGGACCAATGGCATTTTACAGTGAGCGAAATCGAACTGCCAATGTTATGGTCAGTGGTCAACCCACTCCAACACCTGAGCCACGCAAAAGAAAAGCAAAGAAAAGCAAAATGCCAGTGTAGGTTAAACATTTTTGAACAATTTAGAGCAAAAATGTGGGATTGTTTCATAAGAGATTTTTAAAAAGGACTTTGACCAACAATCATAAATAGACTTTACACTTAAAGCTCAAGCCTCTAAAGCGCTGACCTCTAACAGCCGGCAAGGTGTTCTTGATCTGCACCAGATTTTCACTTTTGCCTCTCTCCCTCTCCAAAAACAACAGGAGGTCAGACAGGTAGAAAAACAGTAGTTCACATAGATCAGTGAAACCACGTTATGTGAAGCTGAAAATAAACAGAGGCAAAACACGGCAACTAAACCTTCATTCCAGAGCCGAGCTGTGAATGCCCAAATACAGCCACAGTGGACTTGAGATACACAGTAAGGCTTTATGCAACTTTATACTTATTTTTAGCTAATAACAAGAGTAGATCGTATCTGTTCATCATCCCTTTCTCTTTCACTTTAGCTTCACTGTATCTTTGAAACAGTTCTGGTGCCTTCCAAGCAGCTAAATATTTCAGCAGTTAACTTGGTGGATGGAATGTTAAGATTTCCCCACAGGGTCAACTGCCAAAACTATTCAAGAGCTGCATTAAAGGGGAATTTCCCTAATTTGTCAACATTAAATCCCAAATGCATCAACCACATTCCCTTTAGAAGTCATCATTATTGATTCAGATTGAATATATTTAGTTAGCTTTATAACCCATGTACTCCCCTAGTCATGATGCATTCTTTCCTTGTATTCACTGCCCCTCAAGCCCTCTCACACCGTATAAGCTAGAAAACACCAGGGATTCAGACATTAAACCAGCAGCAGCGTTTGTTCTGCAGAGTCATTGGCGTGTTAGACAGGAAGTCGGACAGATTGGAGGAACATCCCTCATGGAGTTCCTCTCTCCCTTAGAAGGACCCGAAGGAATTGCGGCAGATTGGAGTTTATCAGGCTGTGCCCCAGAGTGATCTCTGACCTGAGCTGCTGCAACGCTGTGTGTTAATACTGTAAATGTGCTGACACACATGAAAACGTCTCAGAGCGACACACCCGGGGTCACTTCCATGCGACAATTCATTTCAGTTGGTGTGCAGAATAGAAAATGGAGGGAGATTTTCCTTCTCGGTTGGCATGGCACCATTTGGCAAAGTGTAGTGGACGGTTACAATCCTCCCCACAGATGCACAAAGAGAGCGAATCCACAGTTTCTTACCAACCGTCAACTTTCCATAAGCATTCACCTGCGCTGACGTGTGTGCATGGCTGACCTCTGCATGAATTCAACACTGCGGTTGTTGTAGCAGTGGCCAGCGAGGGTGAAAGAACAGTTATGCCGAAGTAGACGGAAAATGAACTACTGGCAGTAATATATGTATAACTGACATCACACTTACTAGGTACATTGTGTAAAACTGGGTCATGTGTAGTAGGTGATGTGTGGGGCCAGTTTTCCTTTTTGGAAAAATTGCAGTTATGTTTTTTCCTGTAATTCTTACACTTTGCAAGGTCATCAACCTGGATTGGACAATCTGGTGGATGGGTTTTGGCCTGCAAGCCATATGTTTGAAACCCCTTTCTATACATAATCAACAAAACTCACATTTGTCACATTTGATATTCACATTTGTCATTGGACACATTTGTTAGAATGGGATCAATGCTCATGTTCACGTTCATTGTAGTTGTAACCATGGTAGCAAGCAGTGTTGGTGCTGCTGGTGTGGCTATAGACAAGCTTTGGGGGAATGTTCTTATTGGCCAACAACCACAACAATGTGCACAAAATCCCCAAGGCAGAATATTCTGTCTGCAATGTCCAATGTCATAGTCCCCTACAACATCACCCTAAAAGCACCAGAGGTATTTGTCCAATTGTCCAACACAATAGACATTTAACTGGGACATTACAGATCTCAAAGAGGAGACCGAGACATACTGTAGCTGGAAAAGATTCTGACCTATATACGATCATTATTACAATTCCCGTTGTGTATTGTGGTCTGAGTGTTATGTTATGTGTTTGTTTATGTTGCTGGTTTTAAAAGCTTGTACCTGAGCACCACTTGTCCTCTGCGCCCCACTTTACAACCTACAGCTGCCGGGCAACACAAGACTCTGCAAAAGAGCAATCAAACTAACATAAGAGTTATTTTCACAAAAGTGAATGGGAAGGAGAAACATCACTTATACTACTGCAAGTTTTAAAAAGACACATGACCAAGACACATCACGCACTTGCACACTATAACTTAGAGGCACCTTTATATTCATAGTCAGTGATTGGACGCATACCCATTCATTCATTCATTATATTCATTCACAAATGTGAGGGACAAACCCCTTCTCGATGTCACAAAGTGACACACACTGAAACAGTCATTCATAAAGATAGATACACCCCATGTCTGTGTTACTGATTGACTGCTATGATACACTTCTTCTTGCCGTTCACTTCTTCTTTCGGTGCTGTGCACATCAAACAGAGGTTCTGGATTATTCAAAAGTATTAAATCAATTTCAGTCCAGAGGATCTGGCTGGAATTTTAATTACCCTTAGACAGGACAATCAACCCAGCCGAAAATAACAGTTTAATTGGCTGACTGAATGTGGCCACAGCTAAATTTAGAGGTTATTTTAAGCCCAGGGGGGCAGAGGACACGGCCTTGCAGGACACACACCGGGACAAAAAAATGGATTCCAGCCGTAGCATCGCAAACCCCAGCAGTCCACCCAAGTTGAGTGGGGCAATTCCCCCCACGCACCCCCCACTCAGGCCGCCCAGCAACATCGGCATCAGCTGCTCCTCCAGACAAATTACATTAGAGGAAAGTGGGAAGACGTCCAGGCCTTTGCCATTCAGCCAGCGACAATTTAGAGCGATGAGACAGCGGAGAGTAACATTAGACAGAAGAGGTTGACGGACTGACTACAACTGTATTTTGACCCATCTGGATAAAATACGTGATATCAAATGCAATATGATTTACAGTATGATACAAGATTTTGGTTTTCAAAAATGATTACCTTTTTTTACAATAGAGACAACACAATATTATTTCCCGTACGGAAGTCATGTATAATACCTGTGTTTCTATATTGTAGTGAGATCTCAATTCATTCAATTCATTAAATACAGGGCAATATACATAGAATATAACTGTATATCTATACGATAATGCAAAGCTTACTAACTCATGGTGGGCATTTAGTGCAAAATGTAAAAGACATACGATGAACACGGCCTGAAAACAATGTTTAATGTCCACCGTGTTCTAATCTTAGATCAGAGTGTTAGCATGCCTACATTTCCTTATCTGATGGTGGGAACGAAGGCATAACATTATCGGCAATCCTTTGAATAGTTGTGAGGGCATTCAACTTCATACTATGTTCACTATGTTATGGTGACAGTCATCACATTCTGACAGATTCCTCCTCTGCTGATCATAAATGTCAAACTTTTAGCCATCGCCGAACAATTTGAATATCCTTGTCTCAGCTAGTTGCCAACCCTGCAGTTGCACTACTTTGGCTAATGCTCTTCATTATTTCACGAAACAGCAAAAGATAACATCTATGCTACACTTGAGAGATGACTTTTGGACAATAGAGAAAAACAAACGATTCCCCAATAAGTATGGATTGACTGACCGCTCCGAGGCAGATGGATTATGGATCGTGATCACATTACTAATTACACAGGCAAATGACTTCTTTGTATCGGTGCATGTTGATGATAATCTGTGGTTGCCGTCTAACGCCCATTACAGGTTTTACATATCAAAACATGCACAGCCTTTTACCTGGAGGCTATCGCTATCCAGATGAGTGGCTCTCTCAGGTTCTCACACTGTCCATAGTGTTCAATTGAACATGTCTGCTCAGGCACTAAGTTGTTCCTTTAAAGGCATGGGTTGCTTCAAATCTATGAGCGGAGAATCAAAAAGCACAAACCAGGTCAGCGTGTGGAGGGCGGGTATTTAGAGCGCTGTAAAGGTGAGTCTCTCGCAAAAGAGAGACCTTCACACTGAAGAATATTTACGAAGCAAATACTTTCCATTATCAAGCCTCCACCAAACAGACATCATATACAGTTACACTGCATATGTCCTATTATGGTGTCTGCAATGGCCGAGAAGAATGAGCATGGATGTCTTCCTACAGCTTCACATGCTAAACAGGATCCTAGTTTGTGTTTTTTTGTCCGGGGCTGGAAGAAAGGCGGGTGCAGCAGAGTCAGGCCGATCCCTCATTGGCCGTGTCATCACCGTGCCTTAAAAAGGAGAGCAGGGCCACAGAGGAACGTCTGGAAAATAAACACCTGCCACACGGCCTGCTCCTGCTTCCCATTACCTACTGGTACAGAAGCACTAAAACACACATATACAGACATACTCTGCGTTCAGACTAACGGACTCAACTCTGGATAATCTACTGGGATCATGAGAATGGGAATATCAAGTCTCCCAGAATAATGTGGATGTAAGGGGGTAATAGCAAAGGTTCTCAGCCTGACCCTAAAAACAGTATCTATAACACCTATTATGGGAGGAGGTGTATAAAATAGAACTTTAAATCACTGTCCATAAAAACCCAACTGTTTGTCATCATTTCTTTGCATGTGACACCCTGATAAGAAGCTCAAGCGCTGACAGTAAAGGAGACAATGTTGGGAAATTACACAAAAACATTCTTCTATAATGTGTTCTGGATGGGGCTGAGAACTTTTTGAACAACCCTTGTACCATGAAAGGCAAACCCTGCACAGAGTTCAGAGCCCTCTGTGTGTGCATTCTCCACTGTTCTTGCCCAAATATTGCTTCACACATGGAACCATACATACAACCATATGTAGAGCAAATCAGATTAGATTCTGTATTCAGTTTAAATGTGATAACACTATAAACAAAGACAATTGTCAACTCTCTCCCCTTCTCCGGCATCTTCACCATTCTTTTGAATGCGTGTCAGTAACATACTTTCCTATCAGTCCTCTGCTCTTTCCACAGTGCTAGTGACAGGGGCCTTTGGATTAAGTTCCTGTTTGACCTGATAACAAGCAAATATCTGCAGCTCCGACCCAATGACACGCTAAGAAAACACAGCTACTAGTGCGTTCGCCATTTTTTCCAAAACACAACGCAGAGTTGTAAATACGAGGCGACATTCACACAAAGAGAGAGTGCTGATTCCACCGCGATGCAGCACGGGCCCAGTCTCCAGGTTCTCATGAGAAGGCAAGAAGAAAAAAGAGAGAATGGAAACTGGGGCAATATTTATAGAGGAGCTCTCCCTTTTCCTGATGATCTGTCGGAACGGAACGGACGAAACAGGCAGCGGGGAAAACACGGAGAGGAAGGAAGAGTGACAGAATATCAACATGAGTCACGGACATGAGTGAAACCCAAACTGAACTCTCCAACGACAACAACCACCATGTTCCTCAGATTAATGTCTATACCGCACGGATGTTCCCAAACAGCATGTGACTTAATCCAGCTCAGGCACGGCGGGCTGCACGGTGGAGGAGATAAAGGGACGGAATGAGAACTCTCATGCTGTGTCTCAATGAACTCCACAGTTGCTCTGGAGCACCTGCTAATGTCCTGTGTTGTGATTGGATAGCGGATAACCATCAGCGTATAGAGATAGAGCTCCAACCTGAACCAACACCCCTCATTGGGGTCGGAGGTCAGCGCAATGGGTCTGTTGCTGCGGTCACATATCAAAGTGAGGCACTGCTGTAAATCCACTGGACCTTTGCAACACACACACGCCCGCGCGCGCACACACACACACACACACACACACACACACACACACACAGGCAGCAGGAGAGTGACAGAGCATGTGCACCAATCAATAACACACTCCGCAGTCAAGGGTTGCTGTGTGCATGTCTGCGTCTCTGTTTCGCCAATAAACACACACACACACACACACACACACACACACACACACACACAGGCATGATGAAAGACACAGCATGGTGGATGCACAGTCACATGTTTGCACCTGTGCTAAGTCAACACATAAAAAAGGCGAATGAATGAAACACACACACACACACACACACACACACTCTCTCTCAGTGTTGTTATGTAGCTGTCATCATGTGAGTGCAGGTGCCCACCTTTATACTTCTCTCTGACGTTCTCATAGGCCTGGATGAAGTCTTGCTCCTCAGCGTCGGGGGGCAGGTAAGCGGGCTCGTACATGGCCATGCCGGCGCTGTCACCCTCTTCTTCTTCTTCTTCTTCTCCTCCTCTTCCTCCTCCTCCTTCTTCTATGCCTCTTGCTTCTAGGTCAGGCGTTTCCCCTCTGCCTGTGTTTGGATGGGTTTGAGTGTGTGTGTGTGTGTGTGTGAGTGTGTGTGAGGCTGTCCTGTGTCTGCTCCCTCTCAGCTGTGTGTGTTTGTGAACCCTCCACACACGGCTCCCAACTTCATTCCAATCCACAGAGTGGCGTCACAACCCCCACCCCCCCACCCCCCCTCACCCCCACCCCCCTTCTTGTCCTCAGCCTCCCATAGCCTGCCTCACAAACCCCTAATATAAATATCAGGCCCCTCCTCTTAAAGATACACAGACTGGAGCGGCAGGCACACGCTCGCCGGGAGCAGGCTCGCCAAGCGGAGCGGCAGCAGCAGGCGGCTCTGTGACAGCACTGCAGCTGTGTTAGACTGTGATGGAGTTTGACTCAGGCCACCGAGTCCAACAACTATCGGGTCACATGACTGACAAATGACCCATGAATTTGCCACATCAACACGCATACAAATCAAGGCACATAAACGCCGTGCCTTCAAAATGCCACTGGTACGGCACTCAAAAAAAGTCCCGGTACGTTCAAAGACACCGAAGCTTCATATGTCATTGTTCCGTGTCCTCATCTAATCACATTCAAGAAGGAAGCAGCCTGTTGCTAGAGGACGGAATCTCATGACAAAGAGCATGTCCTCCCTGTTTGCGCGGCAGAAACACACTCCAGCTGCCGACTTGTGTGTTGTGCAACCCAGTCGCTGCTGAAGCTGAAGTCTGATGAATATGAATATTCAATATTCAGCGGACGCCCCAAAGACCTCCGAGCTGACGACGGTCAACACCAAAAACAAACGAGTTTGACAAGTGGTGACAGTCAGTTACACGAGCCAAGGCATCATTGGTCATTTGAATGAATTGCAGTTGCTGTGACGTGACGTGGCGCCCACTATATGATAGATTCACGGTTGCAGAGACCACATCATGTCATCACACAGGGACGCAGCACTATGCTATGAGTGGATCAAGCCGAGCAGATGTTGCTATGTTTACAAGTGGCATATTTCTCAGTACATACTTCTTATTGTTGTTTACGTGGTCTTAAGAGTGGGTGATCCCATTATGGCATGCATTCATCAGAACAAACCGTCACGAAGTGCACAGACTTGCTTTACTTTCCTGCATAGCGGAGGAAGTCGTCTTATTTAGCTGTGCTGTGTTAAAATTTCTTTTCAAAATAAAAGTGGTACCAGGCAGATGTGATTGCCCAGGCATCTCTTGAGAGCTCTTATTGTGTCAAAAATTCAAAAGGGAGATATTCAGATATTCCAGAAGTGCTTTCATGCGGATTGGGCTGTAATTCTGTTTATTTATGTGAACTGGCGTCGAAATCTTAAATACTCAGCATTACGGCAGAGCTGCACTATTTTCAGAGAAGCACCATAATGGAGCTGCGACGTAGAAAAAGGAAAATCACTCTCATACGTTTCTGTGGCTGAGGCCAAGCTGACATGAGGGAGGGTGCTTTCCTGAGAGGAAATACGATAAGTCCACTCCAAACTCTGCTGCTGCCACTGCTGCTGCACGTGTGTGTGTGTGTGTGTGTGTGTGTGTGTGTGTGTGTGTGTATCTTTCTA
>JAFBJT010107975.1:28798-57884 GCA_016785325.1 Chascanopsetta lugubris | reverse complement strand
CTGGGGGGTTTGGGGGGGGGGGGGGGGGGGCCCCCCCCCCCCCCCCCCCCGGGTGTGAGGAGAAAATTCTCTGAGGGTTATTTACACGTGAGGAATTTCTTTTTCCCCCCTGCGTGCATGCAAACAAAAAAAGCCATGCTAGTGTTGAAAAGCTGTGTGACCATGATCTCCAGCTAATGGCGGCGTTACCGAAGGAATTCTGTAAACAGCCATTGGCGCAGTGGCCTTGAATAGCAAGGCAAGTCTATAAAGGACACTCTGTAAGCAATGCCGTCTCCACATGTTGAATTCACGCTCACTGTGGGTGTGAGGTTTGTTTTTGTGAGAGCATTTGTTTACATTAGTCCCCTGACAGTGAGCGCAACATCATTTCCTCGGGCTCAATTGGAGACGACCATATGTTTGGGAATCGGGGGCTCGACTCGGGGGTTGGAGCGCCCGCTGTGTACACATGCGGCTTCTTTTGTGCGGACATCCTTGTAAGTGTCTTAATGTGTCAGTGGTGAAGGGCGTATGCCGCTATTAATCCGCCCTGATCGTCCCGCTCTGATTACAGCCTCGTCAGTTTGCTTGCGTTGGCACCGCGAGTGGCAGAGGCGATGTAGCACGGCCGCTGCCACAGACTAAATACCAGGCGGAGATGCCCGTATCCAGTGTCTCTGTGTTTCGGCCACAACGCACTCGTAGGTTTCCTGTTTGGCTTCCAGTGTGTACCTTTCCGAATGGGTTCAAACCACCGGTCCAGGCCGCCTTGCAATCCGAAGTGTCTCATTCTGTTTGTTTGGGAAAGAATGAAGCACTTAGGATCATGGAGCCTTGCTCCCGCACACTTTGTGACTTGTGTTTGCACGGCTTCAGAAGTGGTGGTTGGAATCAAGCCTGTCAGGACTCTGAGTGCCATATCTCTGCCGTGGCAGCACACTGATGATGTCATAAACCCGCTCCATCCCCTCTCCATCATGGCTGACATTTTCACGGCTGACGGGATTTCGAATGGGCCGAGCACCTCGCATCAAGAAAGGTATTCCATTACTGTTCTCGTAACTCATAACTCACTCACACACACACACACACACACACACTCCAAAAGATAGACTTGAACTAGAGGACACACACCCACTGGACACCCATTGTGCATGTCTGAGGAGGTGTGTATCATTCCCAGTGAGGACATTTGGGGTTTTCAGGGTCGGGAAGTGTGTGTGCTCAGTTGGTCTCCGTGGTGATAATCGCTAGGCGCGGCCTCTGATTTATAGTCCCATCAGCGGCCACGGAAACCATCAGCGGAGCGATGCAGATGAGCGGAGAGGTAACGGGATGAAAAACGACAGGAGCAACGGAGAAGTGAAAGAGAATGGGCTGTGATCAATAGGAGAGAGTGGTGTCCATTTGGGTAATGGGCATGGGATCATAAGTGGAAGGGGGTCAGAAGCAGTTTCATTATCCACTCCATCCTGATCTCCGTCTTGAGGCCGCGTGCATCTGTCTGTGTGCACGGACGTATATGCATGAGTGCCTGTGTGCGTGTGTGTGTGTGTGTGTGTGTGCGTGTGTGTGTGCGTGTGTGTGGGCGTCTCGTGCACACTGGTGGACAGGTTGCGAGTCAGCTCCATTATCTCGTCCATCAGCTCTTTTTCTCATCTGGGCCATGTTAAGTGAATTAGAACTGAAGGAGCGGGGCTGAGTAGACGGCCGGTGTGAGGAGCTGACACAACTTTAAAGTGAGCATTGAGATGATGTTTATTGAACGTCCGCGATATCATAACGATGCGTGCGTCCGATTCGATCACCTCGCCTGAACTCCCGCGGCGTCAACAGCTCCCTCGATTTTCCGTTGGAATTTGGGATTTGTTTTCCCGGCGCGCACGGCCGGCGTTTGCACGGTTCCCGAGGAGGCGGGTTAAGTTGCCGAGTCACCTCCGAGAGCCCCGTCTCTCTGCAGCGAATACCATTTGATCCCACCCACCGCAGCAATGCTTTGAAGTGCATTTGCATTGTGACTCTCTGCCAGGTGCTCTCTCTCTCTCTCTCTCGCCCCTCACCCTTCCTCCTCTCCCTTCTTTGTTGTCTGCATTCTCTCCTCCTTCTATCTCTTCTTACCTTCTCCATCTCCCTCCCATCTGTCTTCCTCCCCTTTCTTTTTTTCAATTCATTTCATCCCCCCCACCACCCCTTTTTTGCCTCTGAGCCAAAAAAAAAATGGATTTAAATGGATGAGGTCATGGAGACCTGTCATCACTGTGATCATATGGCTGCTACTGCCTCCGCCAACAGCTGAGGATGTGCCTCCAATGGCAACTCGGTGTTTTGTAATCTCGGGAGAATCGCGGGCTCATGCAAGGAGAAAATTGGAAGATGAGTTTGCTGGAAACAAGCATGAGGTGACAGGCAGACGTGCGGAGTGACGGGAGGTGAGGGGAAAGAGTGATTTAAAAAAAAAAACAACAGTGTAATCTTAACCAAATAAATACTGACAAACACGGCTCTCAGGTGACTGATCTGTCTGGTCCTGTGTGTGGTCACGGCGTTTCTTCTCTGACTGAGGGGGCATATACCTTTTCAACAGATGTGAAGACAGACATCAGAAAGAGACGCTGTGAGGGGAGTTGATTTGATCCCACACCCTCAATGTGCGCACACACACACACACACACATACACACACACACACACACACCGTCTTTATCTACTGAGGGATTTTCCTTCTTGCCCAAGAGGAATGTAGTTAATGATTTTCAGATAGGGGTAAGATCTCAGTTGTCTCAAATATACCAAGCAGATTGGATGTTAGCATGAAACTCTCTCTATACTTGTGTATTTTTCATCGGTCAAAATGAAATAGCTTGGGTTCCTGTCTACCGCAGAGTGTATACATGCAAAAGTCCATGTTAAGGAGTCAAGAGTTTCCTTTGAGACATTCTCCTGCGACCTCCCGAGAGTATCCAGAGTTGTGAATGCAGCGCAAGATCTTAGCTGAAGTTGAGCTGGGGGGCGGAGTCACAATGTAAAAAGCTATGAAGTTTCCAACATGCAATGAGGACCCAAGATAAACCAGGGATAGGGAAAATTGATAGCTAGGAGTTCGCAGTCAAGTCAAAATCTGCCAAAGCATGCTCATGTATTTTTGGGTGTAGAACTAGGGGAGGACGTGAGGGGGTGGAGCTTATTGGTTGCAGTTTTTTTGAATGGATAGCCTTATCTTGTTAGCTCTTCCTGGAGTACCACACCTCTTTGCAAATATCCTGTGCAAATGTACTTTGGGACAAACCTATACAACCAATCACAAGCAGCGTCTTGCAAATACAAGGGGTGGGTGTCCGAAAGCCCCAGTAGCCTCCTTATCACCTTTGCCTGAAACTTCAGCAGCATTTTGCTTTTAGTCAATGAAACATTGAGCACACTTCAACACAGCACTCTGGCCGTCCCCAGCCCTCAGATGCTTCATTGAGTCTCTCAGCTTTTCATTCATTCCGGTGCTTCTTGCTCGACACAAACTGCTGTCGTCGCTTCCACTCCCCGAACTTCCCTCAGTCCATTTACAAATGAAACACTATACTTGCCTTGTCTGTGGAACTTATGTAATCCATATGTCAATAAGGGCTGTTGTCTTGGCGTATGCCCCTGAGCAGTGAGTTATATCTTTAGCATGCGGCAGAATTTATGCGGAGCCTCTCTACACCAAAAACACTCTTCCTCACTTTGTGGGAACGACGTGAATTCATTGACAGCAAAGGGTTCGGCGCTGCTTCAGATCTCATGTTTATCTTTAACAATCGGTGGTGAATAATCTGACGGTTTGCCGGCGTGTCGCTGATGTGTTCGCACCTCTGCGTGAGTTGTGTGTGCAGACAGCGAGAGGGGCTGGATTGTGGATTGCATGTCAAAATATCCTGCAGGTATTTGTGGACAAACTAGCCTTTCGTGGTGGCTCTGGCGCTCCATGTGGCCAGAACAAGTCTCTGAGACTCTTTGTCACCTCCAGGTTCACGGTGAGATGCCTCAGGCTGCAGTTGTTTACTCAGGGATGGCGTAACCTGATGGCTAAAAGCATGTGGGTGTTTGCGCACCCGTTGTGGATGAGGTGCATCTGCTTTTGAATGCCCACCCCCCTCTGTCTTCTAAACACTCCATATACACACACGCACACAGTGTCTCTTTCTAGATGGTTATAAATGGCTGGGTGTGTGGTGCCTGCAAGCTGTCATTAGGAAGCCATTAGGAGCATGCAGGGGAAGGACGGAATGAAATGGAACAGAACAGGGGAGGACACATGCAAGTAAGATCATCGTTGATCTGCCATACAGCATCCTCCCTCCTTTCTCTCCCTCATCCTCCCACCCTGTAGCAGATTGGAGATGTTTGCCTAATGGCCACCACACCTCTCCTTCCCCTCAACTGGGCCGAGCCCCCCGGCACTGCTGTCAGACGGAAAAATATACAGGGAGGAGGAGGAGCTGTAGGTGACTGGAGGAGGGGAGGGGAGTCCAGACGGATGGTGAGGGTGGAAATCTGGCAGAGGCCAGAGATGTTGGATGGTGGAGAGGATGAGAAGGGGCAGAGAGGGATCGCAAAAGATGGGATAGAAAAAGAGAGTGTGAGGGGGAGAGAAAGGGGTTTAAGGATGGAAAACAAGGCGAACGAGAAAAGATAAATTGTATGGCGCCCTCTCATTCCACCGCCGGCCCCTCGTGTGACACAAAGCAGGAGAAGAGAGGAAAATCAATACTTGGACTTTTCTTCTCCACCTTTTCAAGTCTCCCTTCAATTCACAGGACTCTCTTCCCATCCGAGTTCATCTCTCCTCGTTTTGGTCCTCTGTCGCCGCTCATTGTCTCAGTTTGTCGTTGAGCGGCGATAAAGTAATGATTATGAACAGATACAGTGAATCTCTGTGAAATAGAAAGATGAAGGGAAAAAAAGGAGGGAGGAGTAAATAAAAGCGGGTGAATAGCTGCTTGAAGTGTGGGCATGGGGGTCGCCTAGCAACCGGGACCAGCTATGCATTTCTTCTTTCTTTGTTTGGTTTCCTTTAAAAGACTGAAAGGGAGAAATGCTCTTTGATTACGAGGAGGGGATGGTGGGTTTGTTCTGTGCGGACAAGCAAAGGGACAACAACGGGGATTGACTATCTCTTAGAAGGCTGATGGGCCATCGGGAAAATGGCATGAGAGAGGAGAGTGGGAGTGGAACGTGTATAGAAAGAGGAGACCTTTCATAGGAATGACAGGTAGAAACGTGAAGGAGGATAGTGTTGGCTTGGAACCAGGACACGAAAAGCACACCCTGTTTTGTGATTGAGGAGCTGGACCTGTCATGATGATGATGATGATGATGATGATGATGATGAGACGGCTGAGGCAGAGCAAAGGAATGTCGGCCAAACAGTCAACCAGAGCAAGCGGCAGACATTTTGGAAAACAAGGTGGAGATCATGCAGGTGGCGGCAGACAGGAGAGGAGGCCTATCAGATGATGATCCAATGGAGCTTGAGCTTAACAAGATGATATCGAGCTGCTGGTGGCGAGATAGCGCCGACGCAGGGTTGATGAGTGGATCTGGAAAGATGTTGTGAAGTGGCGGAGACGGAACGACGTGCGATGGTGGGTGGAGATGAAAGTGGATGAAGGACGAGAGGAAGACGAGAAGAACAATGGGTCAGGAGAAGAGACGGAAATGCGCATGGACTCAAGTGGCACTCAAAGACTATTCTGAGAAAACATACTTTTACCGCAGCTAATGCTCCGTGGCAATAATGCGAGTGTACCTGCCGTCACTGCACAGTACAGCCATGTACTCTCCTCGGTCAGTGTCCATAAAGTTGTTATGATCCACGCAGGCAGGTCAGACCTCGTCGAGTTAAGCAGGACGTCCGTATTCTCGCCAGTGCCACGGAACATTTCGTTTCTCCTCTCATGCGAGAACTTGTTTTTCCAACTCAAGTTTGTGAGAATGTTACAGGACAGTGACGCTGCCAAAGATCTCCGTGAGAACGCGAAAACAGAATTCCTGGATCCGCCGGCCCCTATCAGACCCACACCAACATTGAATGGGTCCGTTCCAGAAACCCACCACATCCTTTCAACCGAGCTCTGCCCAGTTCTTTTTGCGTAATCCTGCTAAACGGCTCGTGCAACGCCAAACTGCCCTCATCGCACAGATGTGCCGCCCGCTCTGTCAAACGTCGCAGACACGTGGTTGAGAAGGAATGGTGAGAGTCGAAGACCAGTTGTTTTGCTGTTGTGGCATCACTGCAAAACAACCGCAATCAATCCCCCCCCAAAAATATTCTTTTGTCTTCATGTTGTTTTTGCCCGGGTGACAAAACCGCAGCTTGTCCAGCGCTGAGACAAATGAAGATGAATGGCTTTGCATACGCATGCAAATGTCCTCACAGTTTTGCTTCGGCTTCACGCCGTTTGCAAATGGAGCGCCGGGTTGTGCTGTATATGCAGATGTGTAATGTTCGGGCTTTTCGTTACACAGTGTCAGTGGCTGTAAAGCAAACCGTGAGTGAGGCGGCTCATCTGCAGCGCCGCGAGCTGCCAGATCAGAGCAAAACCATCTGTATATATGAGTAAGCTTACTGTGATCGCTCTGTGTGTTTAAGTATTCATCTCATCCTGCAAGAGAGAGCCGTGCAGATGAGTGGAGGAAGAACAATAGGTAATAGGAGCAGAAAATACAAAGTAAACATCAGTTATAAAAAAAAACTAAAAAAAAAGTCCAAAATTACAATGCAGGCACGGCTCCGGGTAAATATCACTTAAGATCAACTACGCCTGAGGTCACGGCCCCACAACAGCATGTTCTCATGTAGTCGATGAAGGGGGTGAGTTTGCATAGAGGAGGAGACAGGAAGCGAGAGACGGGGGGATGGGGGGGGGTGAAAAGGAGGGGAGATTAGATCATATCTTAAAATTGACTCGGTGGTGCCACCCTTGACTTTATGATCATTAATATGACTACCTGCAGCCAGATGGAGGCACAGAAATGTGACTGGGCAGGAAGAAGGCGCCAAAAGTGTCTGTGTGAACACGTTTGTGAGTTTATTTGATTGAAAGCCACTTGTCATGGTAGAGAAGATAAAGGTGATGAATGGCAGTGGCATCACCTGTTTGTCAACCTGCGAAAAAGACAAGATATATCAAAGGTGTTATTTTATAAACACGCATCACGAAAGTCTGAGTGGTGCCGCACCTCCAAGTCTTCATCCGTACTTAATATAATTAAGAGCCACGTCAGTTTGTACAGGTGCTTTTAGACGAAGATAGATAGAGAGTCGAATATACGCCGCCACACACTGTTGTGGTCAACTTGGTCGGCGCCGAACGTGGAGGAAGTAATTCACACATGCTGTATTGTCAGTGACATATCGGTGTGTGTGTCAGAGACGGATAAAACCCGGGTGTCTCACACACACACACACACACACACACACACACACACAGACACACACACACAAAGAACGGAGATGAGAGCAGGGTGCATTCCTGTGTAATAACCCGCCAGCCTGCCAACCCTTGTTCGTGTTTACTGTAAACACCCCGGTGCCAATCATTCCATCTCTCGTTGCGTCTCTCAGCCCGAGTGCGTCGCCCCGGGCGAGTTTCAAAGTTGGGGGGGTGGTGGGGGGGCGGGGGGGGGGGGGGGGGAGGGGGGGGGGGGGGGGGGGGGGGGGGGGGGGGGGGGGGGGGGGGTTGATGGCTGCGCTCACAGGCATGTCTCATTTGTATCTTTGTACAAACCATGTAGTCACACACACACGTAGGCAATCTTCCCGTCACTCCCACGCAGACGTCCTCTTCTGTGCACATGGGTCCGAATGGAATGTTTGTGAAAGTGCTACAGAAACTAAAATGTTGCAATCGGTTCCACCTGTAACTCACCTAACGGCTGGCCCTCGGGGCGCCAACGTCATCGGCAACTTTCTTGTCACCAGAGCATCGGCCTGTCAACCTGCCGGCTGACTGGTTCCTTGAAGGTGTTGGTGAAGGTGAAGGGGCACCATCTTGGAATCTTGGGTTTGACCAGTTGTTTATAGAGGAGTGTGTGTGTGTGTGTGTGTGTGTGTGTGTGTGTGTGTCTGGAAAGGAGAGACGAGTGTGACAGATTCCCTCTGTGACGCACGCCGCTCTCCAGGCATCAGGGTGGTGGTTGATCCAGCATAATGATGAGGCATGATGGATCAACGCCGCGCCCATGTTGCCACTGGGGGCTGCTCGCACTGAAGCTGAGTGAAGGCAGAGGGAAACACCCCCCCCCCCCCACACACACACACCGCCAAAGGCAGAGGGAAACCCCCCCCCCCCCCCACACACACACACACACACACCGCCAAGATGGAGAGAGAGAGAGGACACTTGGGGCATTTGTTTATTTATTTCCTCCCATATGCCTCCGTATCCTCCGCAATGCTACAGTGAGTCAGCTCAATGAGGCATAAGGTGAATGCTCCATCTCCTCTCTCAGGACGGGCCGGCTCCTCTTCTGCCTCCGGAGCAGCTCACTCCAACCTCCAGCATGGAGAGAGAGAGTGATTCTCAGGGATGTGTGTGTGTGTGTGTGTGTGTGGGGGGGGGGGGGGGGGGGGGGCAAAGAGACTTTTGGCATTTCACCGCGCAGGTCAGGGGATTTGGGTTCCTCTTTCACTCTGGCTGCTGCTGCTCCCTCGGTGACTTCGGACGGGGGTTCAGTTGAAATAATGATAAGAACAAGCAACTGTAATTTGCAAAAGTTTATCCTGAACCTCACCCTAACATTTCCAACCACATTATCATTCAAACCAACCAACAGCTCCCACAACTGTGGGTTACCTTTAAAGGTGCAGTGTGTTAGATTGAGCTTTGTTTGTCACTTCTATCTATTAAAGTAGAATTACAAAACAATTACAAATAGATATTTTAACAAATGTATAATGACCCCAATTTATTTACAGAACCCTAAAATAAGCCCTTTTTATGTATATTTACACCAGGGGCGGGTCCACCCTTTGGGGGGCCGCCCCGAGTCGACATACTCAAGCATCTTTTGAGCTTTAATGACAACAGGAAAGGTGAGGAGATGGATACAACATGCAACTTCACCTGTAGATGTCACCAAATCGTACACACTGCACCTTTGATTTTAAAAAAGCAGTAAAATGAAGTGAAAAAAAAAAACTAAAGGAAGATGAGCTGTGCAATATCATACAAATGTAAAAAAACAAAACAACCCCCCAAATCCACTGTCTCCCTGTTCCCGGTGCAGTTTCCTGAGCTGTGCAGCGCACCACAGCTGCAGCTGGATATAATTGACCGGTATTATGTTGAAGTTTGCACCCCCCCCCCCCGCACCCCCCCCCCCCCCCCTCCTCCCAGGAAGCACACAATGAGCACTGCAGAGTAACTTACTGGTAGTTAACAATGACAACAGCAGGCCTTCAGGGGAGGAGACAAAGTGATATTTAGGAAACCATTTTTGTTTCGACGCAGAAAAAAATAAAAAAAATGAATGCGCTGCTGAAAGGGAAGAGATGTGGTCGGAGAATAGCTGGAACAAAGCTGAGGAGACACATCCAGGCTCCTCAGAAGAAGTTGAGGTAAGGTGTTTTCGAGACTGTAACGAGCCAACTAGATTATTTACTTTGCAAAATGTATTGGAACGGTAGCAACAACCCATTTTAAACACTAGCTGTATGGATTTTTTTGCACAGTCTGGCACAGCACCGCTGAGGCCTGCAAAAATTACAGAATAAATTCAACACCTCTCGGGCTGAGTCCGGACGAGGGCGAACATTTACTGCAGAACTTGGGTTTTATTGGAAAAGTGCAGAGTTTCCTCTTTTTTCTGTGGATACTGGGCTTCAGCTGGATTGAGTCAAGATGTCGCATCTTGCCGGGCCTCATTGTTTCATTCCTTTTCATGTTGGGATGTATTGCTTGAATTAATCACGTCAGCGCTGACACCCACGCTACAAAGCGGCATTAGCATTGGATCCTACGGCCTGTCATTCTGTGGCTTATTGGCATTGTTGTCGGAGCCAAACATCCAGCTGGATGAAATGCTGTTTGAGAGCGGTGAGCTGGAAGTTGGACTCAGACGCTCGTTCTTCTTCTTCTTGACTTCAGTGAGAACGAGGACACGGCGTTTTTTCAAGTTTCAAAAATAAAACTAGATGCTAGATACGAATAACAGGTAAGACCTCATTTGTAGAATCGAGGTCAAATGGATCGATTAGCAGAAATATAATAGAAATGAATCATATTGATGTATCAGCCTTTTACATAAGAAGCAGGACCAGTACATGGAGGTCACCATGTTGAACCACCATGGTTTTACAGTCGCCCAAAAGAGAGAAAACTAGACATTTTCAGTGTAAATGCCGAAGAAAAGTGCAGTGGTTAAGATTTTGGTCATTTTCGTCACTTCTAATATTACAAAACAATAACATACTGACGTTTCCACAAATTTGTAATCACCAAAAAAAAGTGTCCCCCCATTATCCTGAAATGAGCTCATTAATGTATCTCTACATCAGGAGCGGGTCCTCTCTATGGGGGCCACCATGTTTTTACAGTAGCCTGGAGTGGACATACTAAACATTTTTTGACTATCAATACCAACTGAAGTCTAACTTAAGTTCTCCTGCATGCTCAGAGTGAGGATGAGGTTACAACATGCAATTTCACCTTTAGATGTCACCAAATCTTACCCACTGCACCTTTAAAGTCTAGTCAAAGTTACGGCGGTGGTGACTCTTCATAACAACGCGACTAAATATGATCATTGCTGACAACATCAGCGCTAATAACACACAATACATCTGTCACCAGGTGCGAATCAACCTCTGTGAACCAGAACCAGTGGCTACCTGCACATTCATACATCATGGCCACCTGCACAACAGGTTATTGCTCAACCCTATGAGTTACATCCCGAGTGGACCTGACACACACACACACACACACAGAGAGAGAGAGAGGGAGAGAGAGAGAGAGAGAGAGAGAGAGAGAGAGAGAGAGAGAGAGTCCTCTAATGCCCACATGTCCAGACAGTAACGAAGCCACCTCATTACCAAGTGTCCTTCTTGGTGTTTGTTTACACCATATGGAGGCGAGAGGCAGAAGGTTAAGAGAAGGTGTTTCACATCCAGAGTAGTTTTGACCTTTTCATTGCTATTTCGTACGAAGTCCTAAAACACGTTAAGTTGAACAGCAAAGGACGGAGGAGGAGTTGCGATGGGAGGAGTGATTCCAGTGATGAGTATTTACCTACGCTTCGTTATCTTGCTCCAGGGAATCTGTGTGAGGTATTTTGCATTCATTGGTTCATCAGCTAAAAAATGTCCTCCATTGCTTTCTTAAGTTTAAAGAATAGCATCAATTGTTTTTGCACATTTGAAATATATTTGTTTGGATAATGTCTCTCCAGCGCAGATGTTTGATGCTCGAGGCAACTTTTTGTGAAGGTGACATCCGAGACTTCAGAATCACACAAGCTACTTCTCAGTTTGTTCCTCCTGAATTGATTATTATACAAACCTCGCATGATGCTTCTTGGAAGCCGGCTCTTGGATCTCGGATACCGGGGATTCGCCGCGAGCAAAGGAAACTGCAAATGCATCCAATATCTGAAGTGCTCCGCTTATTGGACGACTCTCTTTTCCGACAGTGAAAAAACAAAAAGAAAAAACTTGGATGCTTTAACACCGAGTTCATGCTTCTTTAATTTAATCCTCATCTCTACAGGGATTGCCTCTCCTCGTCACTGCCTTAAACACAGGCGATGAGCCCTTAAGACTACATGGAAGATTTCAAATCCTGTCAGGGATTAACAGTTTTACTATCAACCATGACAGATACATCTCAGATGTGATGTCATCTTATCGACAACGCCACCGCCCCACCATTCCCTGCTGATTTCAAGGCAATAATGCTGATCGTCGCCTCCTCCCAAAACCACGTGTGTCGCCCCCTTTAGACGTATTAAATTATAGCCCTGGATTTATTTGTAATAACAAAACCCCTCTCAAGATAAGTATCTCAGAGGCGGCAGCGTTTATGAAGCTTAAAGCCGCGAAATGGTTCCAAACATTTTTCATTTACAGCGAGAGAGGTGACACGAAAAGATGAATTGTTGAATGGAATAAGTCCGCGTCCAATCACAATCGGACACAGAGACACACGCCGACTTGAAGAGAGATGGAAATAGAAAATGGAAAAATAAAGGCGACGATATCGAGTCGGCGCAGATGCATGAGTGTAACGGCTCTGTGATGGGAAACAGTTGCATGCGTATGCAGCAGTTTGGGCTTTCATCTACCTACATGCTACATGCGGTGTGTGTGTGTGTGTGTGTGTGTGTGTGTGTGTGTGTGTGTGTGTGTGTGTGTGTGTGTGTGTGTGTGTGTGCATGTGTATCTAATGAACAGTAATTTCATTTAGAAAGCAGCGAGTTCGGAGGCGCAATCAGGCATCCCATTTCAAAACACTATCCCCTCAGGTCTCACATGCACACACACACACGCACACGCGCACACACACACACACACACACACATGCTATGACTCTAAATGCATACAAAATAAATGTCTCCTGGCTGCTATCTAACTATCTAATTATTCCTTTTTTCATTAAATGGGTAAATCAGATTCTAATTAGCCGGGCTGTCATTCAGTGGCCAGGGAGAAAGAAATGCTGAGCAGCGATTGGACAGTAATAATCTGTGCATACATAGGTAGGGGGGTGTGACTGTGTCCTTCTATGCGTGTGTGTGTGTGTGTGTGTGTGTGTGATACCGTATGCGCTCTTATGTGTCCCTAGGGCAAGGTAGAGGTCTGTGGTAATTACTTTTGTTTCACCAGGAAAGAATGCCAGATGAGGAGGAAGGAAAGTAGCCAATCAGGCGTCAGGCCTCTGATTAAAGCCCTGTCATATGTATCCATATGCACCGTTTGGACGCTGAACATATCGGAGCGTTATTTATTGACATCGTTCTTAAAGGTATTTAGTCTAATGCTGCATAAATCACACGAATGTGCTCAGATTTGTCGGGACCCCGATCGTCTGCCCCTTATTTGCCGTGCGCTTTGTTGTACATGTTGTTCGTGAAGGAGCCATCAAATGAAATAAAGCAGAGGAGAGGGTTGCGTAACGCGGCTCCTCTGACTAATTGGCCCTCGAGAGACCCGGCGCTGAAGGAGGACACTTTCTTCTCATTCCTGTCCTGCAGCAGGACCACCATTACTGCCCTCGCTCCGCATCTCGCTACGAGTGGGAACACCATTTGCTTGGCTCCGACCCAACGGGGCATGTGTTCGTGCGCTCGCGAGTGTGTGTGTGTGTGTGTGTGTGTGTGTGTGCGTGGTGGGAGGAGGGTGGGTTTATGTGTGAGGGCGTGGGCTCTCTGATTGGCCGCAGCGCCGGCGTTTGTCCAAATCCCATTTGAATGAAATGAATCGATGCACAACACTTGTAGAAATGACTATCTCCTCCAGATAAGATAAACACGGACTCATCAGGAATTCCAGCGCAGCGCAGCACGGAGCCCGAGCCACGCTGCCAAAGTTTCCCATCACTGAACCTTGAGCAGAATGTCAATGTCCCTTTACTACTGATTCGGATTCTAATCCTGGCCCAGGCCCCTTTGCTCCGGGGAGCCTCTGCAGATTTGTTTGTTTTTTTCAGAGGCTTTTGAAATTGACGGGACCTCTGCATTTGGCTCCGTGTTTGGTGGCCGCCTAAGTTTTAATTGCAATAAGGAAAAGAATGAAAGAAAGAAAGAAAGAAAGAAAAAGAGAGGAGAACCTGCGCTGTTTCAATGATGTGAGTCAATGAGTGAGTGACAGCGGTGGGAATTTGGATTCGCTCGTACGAAACAAAAACATTCCTGCATAATGTTGAGTTCTGGGCATCAACACTCTCCTCCACACACACACACACACACACACATATATATATATATACACACACATTTCCTGCAGCCACTGAGTTGGGGGCTGACAGGAAAGTTGACGAGAGGTGAAGATGGACATGTATCTGTGTCTCTGCAGTGGCCTCACATTCAGTGAGTCCCATGTTCAGGTTTCCCTGAAAATGTTGTGGTTGTGAATGATGGATGAGTTTGATGAAGCAGAAAGTAGCAGGAACAGAGTTGACGAAAAGTGTCAAGAGCAACACTGACAGTTTTCCTTAAGACAGGAGTGTCCCAAATACGGCCCGCGGGCCTACGTTTTTGGTCCACAGCAACCTTTAAGAATATAATGGAATGGGGCCCACGTGAAGTCTTTGCTTTCCTTGATTATGCTTTTTAGTTTGAATGCAAGGCAGAGCAACCAATGACATTGGAAGTAAATGCGATAGGTTCGAATCCAGCCAAAGACATGCCCTAAAAAAATAAAAACCCAATAATGGAAAGTTGCAATGTTTTTGTTTGAACACATTTGATTATCACACATCATTTATTCATTTAGTACATTTTAATTGAGACTCGGCCTTCTGTGTTTTTTCCTGCATGTGGCCCTCAATGAATAGTTCTGTAGGATTTCACCGAGGTGACTGGGATGTTACATCTCTTATGTATGTAGATGTGTCAGGAAGGTTTCAACCAATAATCTTTGCAGCACCCTGATTTGTACTATAACCTTTTCACCGGCACCTTTATCCAACCCTCTGTGTCCACGTCAATCAATCAATCCAATCTAATTCACACAGCCCACATTCACAAATCACAATTTGTCGCAGACAGCTTCACAGGATGAGTTACATCATCCATCCTCTGACCACGAGTGTCAAACTCATGTTAGTTCAGGGGCCACATTCGGCCCCATGTGGTTTGAAAAGTTTGGGCACCGGCCTGGAGAGAGTTCAAGTTGCATCTGATGCATTTTAACGCTTTTGCCTTAAACATCTGGTCATTTGGCAGCGACAGGGACAAATCACAGAGCGTCTTGTGACGGTGGCGTTGGTACGTTTCACCGTAACCTTCATAAAGACTGGGCTCATCTGTTCTGTTCTGTTCTGTTCTGTTCTGTTCTGTTCTCGGCCAAACCCAACGCTCAATCCTCCTTTCCCCAGCACTGATCTGTGTTCAGATGAAGAAGCACCTACAGCGCGCACACCACTGTGTATACATTGTGGCTGCGCGTGTTTGGACAGAGGACGGTGTCTCTGCGCGGTGCAGCGGTTCCACCGCAGTCCAGCACAAGGTCCGACTGTGATTCTGAGCCTCCAGGGGAAGGAGAGGAATTAACAAGAAAGTCCGAGTGTTGCGGGAGAGCGCAGCCGTCCTGACTTTGCAAATGGAAAACGCAGAATGAGGCATTGTGCAAATAGTCAAAGCCGTATATTAAGATACATCTCCTCACTTGTCGAGGCTGTTTTTCAAAGCCTTCAGCCTCGTCGGACATGTTTTTTTCCCCCCAAACACTGTGATTGAGAGCGACCCAGATGAATCATTATAAACAAAGAAAAACAAGAAACGTCTGTCTGCCGGCCGCAGTTCTCACACAGATGACATCACTGTTTGGGAGGTCCCTTCTCATGGGTGTGTGTGTGTGTGTGTGTGTGTGTGTGTGTGTAATTGTAGCTCATGTTATTCTTCAGAGATTTTGAGGATATGACAGAGGAAGAAACGACATTCATGCATCTCTGATTATTTTCTGTGAAATTATTCTCTGACAGGAGAAAAGAAAATTCACTCCTTCTCCGTCAACTCTGATTTACTCTATGTCTCTCTCTCTCTCTCCCGCTCTCTCTCTCGCTCTCTCTCTCTCTCTCTCTCTCCCTCTCTCTCCCCCCCCCCTCCCTCCGCCCGGCTCTGTGTGGGTGTTCTGATAGTGGAGCCAGCTCGGTCACATCTGGGCACTGTTTGAAAGTACAGTTAGTTCACCAATTAGGCTTAAAAACAAATAGAATACCTTCGCCCAGCCCTGGTGTGTAAATGCCAGCAAACTGTCGCACATGCAGCACAACGACAGCGGCTGTTTATATGTTTGTCATCCATTCTTCACGGCCAATTAGGTGAAATGGAGAGCACGACTCAGCAAAACCTGAGGAAATCTCTGGGAAGGATGCAAGGGCTCAGAGATGAGCTGCTATTAGATCAGCTTGCAATTATCACATATCTGTGCTTTTGTGCACTTCTTTGTGTGTGTGTGTGTGTGCGCGTGCGCGTGCGTGAGCCTGTGATGCTGCACAGACCTTTACAGTGCACGGTAAACTTTCATCACTTTTGGACTTACACATCAATCATGGCAGATTAGCTGACACCTCTGCTCCCCACACTGCTCCGCTTCCTGCCTGCAGCCCCCCCCCCCCCAACTGATAGGAGGGGGCCAGAGAAAACAACACACACCCTCAGCCCATCGCAAACAAAAAGACACTGCTTCCCTCTCCTGTACACACAAACACACATATTTCTCTTCCTCCCTTGCTTATTTTCTCTTCCTCTGTCTTTGTTTTCCGGCTGGCGAGCTCAATATTTCGCCGCCCACTCACCGGATCCGTCCATCTTCGCGTGTATATAGGATTTCTCGCCGCCTGTTTGTGTATAAATCCGTACTCATGTGCCCCGGTCTCGTTGTTGTATAAATTTCGCTGATTGTCACGTCTCGCCGCAGTGGCTCCACGCCCACCGGGGTTCGGTATCAGGCTGATCAAATGCTCAGCACTCTGTCTTTCAGATCGTGCAGGCAGACGAGCGAGTCGTCTCCCCCCCCTCCCCCCCGCCCCCCGCCCCGATGATGGGAGCTCCATATTACAGTCTGCTGAAGACCACCAGCCGGCTCTTGATGGGAGGCTGCGCCCAGCTGGGACCCCCACACGGATGGTTAGGGAGATAGTGGGGGCAAAGTGGGCTGCGTTTACAGGCCTGGGAAAACGTCGGTTTGAGTCCGAATCGGTGGATGTTGGGACACATCGTTCACTTGACCTTCGAACAGACTTGAGGTCCCAGCAGTGATTGGTAAAGGATTAGTCATGGCTGGCCTGCATTAGAGAGAACACGCAGTTTTTGTGTAGGAGGACGGAGGAATAGAAAGTTCTAGGAACAAAGAGGAATCTGAGGACCGAGGACGAGAGGAAGACATGAACCGTTGAGATAGAAAGAATTCCAGCACCTTCTTATGTTACATGCAAAACACCGCTTGGTTGAATAGTTGTAGAAATCTGTGTCTTTCATGCTCATGTATCACAAGAGCTGTTCATTTTGTCAGTGTGTTCTTAAGGGCTGTGATTGAGAAAAATATCCTATGCTTTTATTTTGAAGAGGATTTGTTTTTAGGCATCGGAGTGCCGTCTATTCACACTCCTTAACAGTAGGTGGCGATGATGCCCTGCAATGCGAATAGACACCCTCCACATTTGCTATCTGAGCAAAAACTACGTGCGCGTCACCGACGACCATCAAATGCAGCGAATGGAGAGTAAGAGGGAAATATCCCCCGCCCTCGCGTCGCCATCTGCTGGTCGTTTTTGCTCATCACTGAATTAGGGTCGCGGCTTCTCATTAAAGGGGGATGGTGGGTCCTGTAGCCAGACCAGTTGAGATTGTAAGGGCCACAATTCCCTACACTACGGATGGATTTGTGCTTTGGTCGTCATGACTACGGGTACGTAGTCGCGACCATGAGCTTCGGAAAACAGGTGAAGGCTCTTTGTGCGGCAGCGCCAGTTGGTGTTTACAGTGAGAGTGAACGCTCCACTCCTCCACTGAAGGAGACTTTACGTCCACCAGAGTCCTCCACCCGACGCGACACGCACACGCTTCAGTTGCGTGAATCACAACGATGGCGTGACGTAAGCGACAGGGGACGCATGAGGGGGGATTACCGCCGAGAGAGCGTGCGTGACGCGCTCTCTCCCCCCGCAGCACTAACAGGCCACGGCGGGCGTTTGGAGCGCACCATCAAAAGTCACGTCCCTCCATCAAAGGCTGAGGTGTGAGCTGACGAATCATCTCCGCGGGGCCAGACAATCAGAGAAATGCTGAGAGGTATTGAAAACAACAATAATGAGAGCCACCTGCTGAGCTGCTGCAAACCAGGCCAATCACATTTCAATGCCTGCCCCCCCCCCCACCACCCCCCCACACACACACACACACACAGCTTGAGTCGCATTTGTATGAAATATTGGTCCTCGTGTGCGCGACTGTAGAGCGTGCGAGCTTTGTGGGTTCCGTTTGTGTCTGACTCGCTTCGGCAGACCAGTACCGTCGGCCCACGGGAGCGGCGGGGGCTGGCAGACCACACAGGGCGAGAGCGGGTGTCGGCGCAGTGTGTTGCCCCGAGTGTTTGTGCCACACACACCCGGCCTTTCCTTGATTAATGGAGTGTGAAGGGATTATGCTGATTCAGTTCATAACTGGGGCACGGTGACACAGTCATTACACAGGTGAGTCTGAGTGTGTGTGTGTGTGTGTGTCCTTGCATGGCTGTTCCGCCCCCCCCCCCCCCCCCCCCCCCCCCCCCCCCCCCCCCCCCACACACACACACACACACACACACACACAGAAGCAGGTGAATGGGGAATGGCGGAGCAGAGTAAACGTCCCAGTCCCTTTTGTCCTCTGTGCCAAAGGCAAACATGGCAGAAAGCTCTGGCTAATCCCTCCTCCTCCTCCAGCCTTATCTAAACTCCACCTGAGAGCAAAGAGGAGAGGGGAGGACGGAGCGGAGCGGAGGACGGGGGTGTGAACGCAGGAGAGTGGTGAGGAAAGTAAGACGATTAGACGGAGGATGTGCGCGGAGGAGACGGAAGGAGGAGCGGTGGGGACGTGTTGACAGGTAAGAAGGGGACGTGTCGGAGGAGGAGCACGAGACGGAAAACGGGTCTTAGGGCAACAAAGGGACTGAGACCGGGATGTTAGAGAGCTCCTGTGTGTGTGGGCGTGTCGGGGAGGTTTGCAATCAGGATGTTGGCAGAACCCTGATTTGTGCTTTGACGGTTTCACGTCATCCAGCCCTCTGTGTCCACGTCAGTCAGCTAATCAATCACATTGTGTTTGTACGGACGTCAAATATTCACAAATCACAATGTGTCTCACAAAGCTGCACGAGGTGAGGTACGTCCTCTGTCCTTCCACCGGGGGCTGTCAAACTGGATTTGATCTCACGTGGGCGGGGCAAGTCAAATCATAGCATAACAACAGTGGCAACTCCAGGCTTTTCCCCTTTGTTAAGTACGTTTGTGGATTGAATGAAAATACTTTGTATTCAAATATTCAAACTGATTAATGAAGGAAAACGTCTTCTTAATATAACCAAGTGCACGGGCCATATGTTTGACACGAGTCAGGACCCCCCCCCGCCCCCCCAAAAAAAAAAAATCCACTTCCAGGACGGACAGACGTGCAGTAGATCCCACATGGAAACAGGCAACATGTGATATAAACAGCATAAACGCACAAGTCCATTTAAGATCAAAGGTCACGTCAAGTCCAGCACGGAGACAAAACACCACAACTGAGCTGATACGAAATCACACACAAAAACAAACAACAGTTCTTGGTGTATTTCTGCTGCTGCAGCCTGAATTCAATCCCAGAGGCTTTGGTGCCGTGACTCTAAACGTTGGCATGAAACAGGACGTGCGAGCGCCGTCTGCCAAACGCAACCACAGCCACACGAGAGAGGAATGAAACGTTCCTGAGACAATGTGTCGCGACAAGATGAGAGACAACAAAAGGGGGGGAAACGTCGGCAGATTTCTTGCCAATTTCCAGAAGCAGATAAGTGTAACATTTCCCTTTTGTTTTGAGACGCTATGATGTGGGGATTTTCTCCGCCGCCGCCGCGATAAGGAAGCGGTGGCGTCGGCTTAAGCGGAGGCTACGGCGTGGAAATGGCCGACAACATCATTGATGTTTTCAGCCTGATCGAAATGAGCATGTGAGGATGGACTGGAGTTTTCGCGTCGGTTTTCTTTTTTGCTCGCAGACCCCCCCCCCCCCCCTCGCCGCCCCCCCCCCCCCCCCCCCCCCCGCCTGCCCCGCCCCGCCCCGCCCCGCCCCGCCCGCCTTCTCCCCCGTCCAAACCGGCTCCCTCCTGTCTCACACAAGCAGCTCATAGATGACGGCACAGTGTTACTGCAGGCGAAGGATGGATTGAGTGGCAGGAAGGCAAAAGAATAAGAGTATCTGTCTCCCTCTCTTCGCCTCTGTCATGTTCCTCCATTTATCCCTGTGCGTGTGTGTGTCTGCGTACAGTGTGTGTGTGTGTGTGTGTCTACGCACTGTGTGTGTGTGTGTGTGTGTGTGTGTGTTTGCGTACTCTGAATGCCAGTAGCAAGTGTGGAAAGCAGAAGCTGCGTCATGGGCATTTTCCACAGATCAACACCTGCCCTCACCCCACAAACCCGGCTGACACACACACACACACACACACACACACACATGCACACCCGCGCGCACACACACACACACACACACACACACACGCACACGCACAAACACACACACCATTAGTGTTTATATGGAATCCAATAAATATAGTGCCACCTGTCATTCTGCCCACTCTTCCTTCCTCCCAACAGAAAGAGTTCACATTTTTTTTCACAATCTATATAAAAAAAAAATGCTTGCATGCATCTGTAAAATATTTATCCTCCTCTCGGGCTTATGACAGTATTCCTGCGGGATTCGCTTTTGTTTTTGAAAACAATATTCTCATCCCCGAGCTTCAGCCCGGAGGCAAACCGGCCGATGTCTGATTTATGAGGAGGAGAAATATCTGACTTAAAGGTGCAGCGCGAGTGATTTAGTGATATCTCTCTGAAGGTGAGGTTGGATAATCTGCCCGTCGACACGACAGAGAACCTGTGGTATCGTGAACATTGAAACGCTCGCGCGTCGCAGCCGATGGAAACGTGAAATGTAACCAAAATGGCCGGCGCCAGACCGCAAAAACAAAAACACACTGTAAAAACGCACTTACTCTAAAACCCTCTCATGTCCAGCTGATACCTCGTCATGTGCACATGAAAGCGCATGTACTATCGCTATTTCCTGTCAGGTTCAATGTGTGTGCCTCTGCAGATATGTGTGTGTGTGTGTGTGTGCACGGTGAAGTGCCAGGCAACGAGTTGATTGGCCATATGTCTGCACAAATGAGCTCTTTATTTAATAAGGCCGGTGATCTAAATGGTCATTACTGTCAACATGGAACTGTGGTCCTCCCTGCCAGATGGTATTTGGTCATATATCACAGCGATGAGCTCGCTCAGAGTGACTCTCTCACTCATTGGATGATCAATGCGGCCCCAGATCAGCGCCGCGCTTCAGCTTTCACTCAGATTATCTTCGAGTGTGCTCTTCGGGTTTCTTTCGCTCAGATTGACCCATCAATGGCTCTCGGGTTTCCATTTTGGCCGATCACCTCGGAGGCCGGAGCCGGAGCTGATGTCGAACGGCGCCGCTTCTGTGGAAATGTGTTATGAAGCCGACGCTCGCTCGCTGATGTGAAGGGGCCGAGAACGACCACTTGGAATCTCAAACGAGACACGATGACCGTCGAACAATTTTTAAAACGGCGTCGGAGATTATCGCCGTCAAACGGGCAGATTAGAATCCACCCTGTAATGGCAGCTTCCCAAAACTGCAGCCAACATGTCGCGATCGCACCCCTATTGGGCAACTGCTGAGTAGGTCAGGAAGCTTTCCGCCGTAGCGAGGGGGACGCGGGCCAAAAAGTCAAAAACCATTGTTTTGTCAAGTAGTTCTTATCGATTCTACAATTCATACCCACAAGAAAAGATCTGGACAGGACAAACGCGATAAGCGATGCCAGCGGCCAGCGGTCCCATCGCACGCGTGCTAACGCGCTGCGTCGAGGCGAAGCAGCCGGAGCGCTGACGTCAAAGTGTCACAAACACCGTCACGAGGACCCGGAGAAAACATCCAGTTCAACGGTCCCATCCACAGTATCACAATCGTCAACATCTGCCTGTGAGTCTATATTTGGCCACAACAGCTGGATGGGAAACCTCCCAAGGACTTGGGGCAAGAGTCAAGCTTGAGTGCGGTTGAGTGTTTCTTACTTTGACTCGCGATCGGTCGCCTCTCCGCACAAACTCCGAATGACGTGCGCGGCGCTGGGTGGCGGCGTGCGCGGCGCCGGGTGGCGGCGTGCGCGGTGGCGGCGTGCGCGGCGCTGGGTGGCGGCGTGCGCGTTGGGCGGATTCCGGCTCCACTCCTGCAAAGTGAAGGACAGTTGAAATGCGCGGTGGATTTGGGCAGCACAGTCTGTAGGTGTTCCTACTGAACGCATTACGGTTCTGCTCGGAAGCAACTGTAAACAAAGCATAAAGATACTACGGCGCTGCGTCGTAACACCAGCTGAGCTAATGTCTCAGTGGGGACATTCGAGGTGCACGGCCTCATCCGGGGGGCTCCTCACAATCCCCGTCCCGATGTTGGCTGCATGATAATGGCCCTCGGGCGGCTCCTGACGACACGGGACAGCTGATGCAAATGTCAGCCATGTTTGTTGAAGACTGGGACGTCCCAGGTGAGGTCAGGCGCGCGGCGAGGCAATTAAACTTCGGAGGGCGCGTCGTCTGCGCACCCCCGTGTCTGACAGACGCTCCGAGCAGGAGGTGAGGCCTTCAGAGGAAACCCAGGCTCAGTGGATGTTTCCCACTTCTGCTGCGTTATTAAATTAGCGTTTTTAGCTTTTTTTTTTAGATATACTGAGCTCATTAGTATCAATTATAACAACAATGATCATTCTAAACATGAATGAATACAAAATAATAATAATAACTTAAATAAGATAAGATGAAATGAAGTCCAATGAAATATAATCAAGTAAAATAAGACAAAATGAAATAAAATAGTTCCCATTATTAAGGCATCGCAGAAAAGCAATCAATTCAAACAAAACATGTTTGCCGTGTTCGTTTGTCAAAATCAAAGTAAACAAGTATTTTTAAAGTTGCCAGGTCGGCACAGTCACAGACGGATGTGGAAAGAGAGTCTCAATGGGTGGGGGGGGGGGCAGATTATTGAGTGCGCTCTGTCACCCCAGGTTGGGGGCAATTAGTGATTAGAGCAGCAGTTCAGACGTTCTGTAAACAAACACACATGATTTCCCCCTGTGGAATTATTGCCCGGCCCCCCTGGGACCATCCATCAACTTGAAGGTTGCAGACAACTGCTCTGACGTTTCAATCTTTTGCTTCTTATATGTGACAGTGAAAATACGACTTTTGGATATTTCATGAAAAACCCTTTCGTGCATTCTCCAATACCCCCCTGGGTAATTGTATTGTGTTGTACTGTGGCTTTGCATTGAAGGTGTATGTTGGGTGTGTGAGTGCGCATATACTTAAGCCTTTATAATAAGAGAAGAGAGGGACAGTGTGATGTAATGATAGAGTGGAGATGCAGAGCGTGAAGTGGAGACACATATACAGCGATTTGCACGGACGGAGCGGAGATGGACGGAGAGTTTCAAGGAGAATGTGTGTGTGTGTGTGTGCGCGTGTGTGTGTATGAATCCCAATGTCTTAATCCTTGCGGTGGCCATGCAGTCACCGTGGCAGTGTGTGTATGTGATGCTCCAGCACGGCTCTGTGTGTGTGTGTGTGTGTGTGTGTGTGTGTGTGCGTGTGTGTGTTTCCCTGCCTGCCTTAAAGTTTGTCGTCTGGGCTGCAGCCTCCTGACATTAAACATCACACTCACAGTCTGCATATCGATTCCTTCTCTTTCAGACATCTTTGTCCTGCCTCTGCTCCCCTTGGCCTGGCTTTTTGGCAATCTCTGTAATCAATGCTCGTGCCATTAAAGCTTCACACCGCCTCTGAGCAGAAGCAGGAAAAACAAAAAAAAAAAGAGTAGAGACTCCGGCTCGGCTTCCTCTCTCGCTGTCAGGGCAATACTTCAGCTGCTTATCATCCTGCTGCCGGAGGAATTTATTCTCTGCTTCCTCCTCTTCCCTCACCCTTTTTTTCCCGAGGCTTGAATCAATACAGGGGGGAGGGGGGAGGAGGGGGTGGTGTGTGTGTGTGTGTGTGTGTGTGTGTGTGGGGGGGGGGTTAAAAAGATAGATCTCAAAAAGTAACAAATCCTCGCTGTGCCGACGGAAAAGTGAAAGGGAGACATCTAATAAAGCACGTCAGAGACACAGCAACCTGCGCGTCTGCGAAGCGGAGTCCTGCTGGGGGAACTGCACTTGGCAGTTTGGGTGCGAGGCGGCTTTTAATTCAACATATGCTGAGGAACACGGGGGGGGGGCGCGTGGGGGGGGGGCAGAGTGTCCACTCAATGCAGATTGTGTCATTTTTGTTTTCTTAGATGTCGTCGTTGCCTTTGATTCATTTGTTCTTGGCTGCACATCTTCATCTGGTGTGGTTAGTCTGTGCAAAGTTCAGTTTTTGGTTTCTCTCTCTCTCTCTCTGTCTCTCTGTCTCTCTGTCTCTCTCTCTCTCTCTCAGTCTGCCTCCAACTGTCTCTCCCTGATGGGGGTTAAGTGTGCAGGTTAATTGCAACCCTAAGTGGAGAACCCCCACTGCAGCTGCAGAGGGAATTTGCACACCATCCTTTAGTATGTCCCTTATTCTTGTCCCTCATGACATCATCCTCCCCCCCTCCCTTTTTTTTGTCTCCATCTCACCCTGTGGGACATCAGTGGGACATGCGTCCTCACTCGCACTCTCCACATTTGACCCACAGCTATTCTAGAATCGTTGTAAATTACGCTGGTTTTTAAGATTTCGAGGGCAAAACACCAAACAACAGCCTGCTCTCTTTTTCCCCTCCTTGTCCTGTCTCTTGTTTTTCATCACTCGCATCTGTCATCGTGCCTGAGCTGCCAGAAAATGGCCAGGAGGAGGCAGGGAGCAGGGAGGGATAATAACAGGGAAGGAGGCAAGGAAGGAAGGAAATAAGAAAGCAGAGTGTAATAACTGGAGCCGTGGAGGAGGTGATGGTTTTTACTGCTGGTGATTCAGGGAGCTCAGGTCTGGCTCAAGACTGTGTCATATGTGGAGTTGTGATGGCTAAAGGTGCAGTGTGTACGATTTGGTGACATCTAGAGGTGGAGTTGCATGTTGTATCCATCACTTCACCCTCATCCCTCTGAGCCTGCAGGAGAAGCTATGGTCGACTTCGGATGTCGTTAAAACTCAAAATAGGTTTAGTACGTCCACTCTGGGCTACGGTGAAAACATGGCGGCCCCCGTAGAGAGGACCCCCCCCCCATGTAAATATACATGAATGGGCTAAATTAAGGGTAATGGAGAAAAAGCAGAACATTTGGGTGATCACAAATTCATGAAAACGTCAGTATGTAATTGTTTGGAAACATTTTGTGACAAGTGACAAAAACGACCGAAATCGTACACACTGCACCTTTTAAGTCTTTGTGTTTTCGATGGTCAGCTTTCGCACCGAAGCCGTCTTGCTGTTTGTGAGAGCGCAAATGTCTTAAGTCAGTCGCAACACAAACATTCTCCGCCGCCTTTCGGTCTTATCAGGGAAAGCGGTGGAGTGCAGCCGTGTGAGAAAGCAGCGAGAACATTTCCTGAACATTCAGGCCAATTGGACGAGCAAGTCGATGACATTTTGAACACGGACGATTGGACGAATACAAAAATATCTCCGCCGCCAACTCGCCTTTCGGTCACATGGTCAAGATGCATGCGTGATGCGTCTTAAGGGATTAAACATCTCATTATGCATTCAGGAATTTATGTATCAGCCTTGAAAGCGCCACAGTTTACTGAGCGTCTGTGGCAACACCCGGTTTGTCAATGAGCACATGGGTGGCGCCAATGTGGGGGTTCAGTATCTTGCCCAAGGGGACTTCAGCATGTGGAGTGGGGGCGACGGTGGGGAATTGAACCCCTGACCCTTGGGTCAGAGGACAGCTCCTGGAACCCCCCACTCTGCCACAGCTGCCCCAAACATGACGTAAGATGAAATAACCCCTTTGTGGAAAAAAGGTGCAATCCGCATACTGTTAACTCGCATCTATTTATCTTGTTGTGTTTATGCATGAGGGGGCGTGCGATCGTCGCACTGTCAGCACTTTCGCCCCCAAGACTCATACAGGGGTCAAACAGGGGCCATACAGGTCATACAGGGGTCAAACAGGGGCCATACAGGTCATACAGGGGTCAAACAGGGGCCATACAGGTCATACAGGGGTCAAACAGGGGCCATACAGGTCATACAGGGGTCAAACAGGGGCCATACAGGTCATAGAGGGGTCAAACAGGGGCCATACAGGTCATACAGAGGTCATACAGGGGTCAAACAGGTCATAGAGGGGTCATACAGAGGTCATTCAGGGGTCAAACAGGGGCCATACAGTTCATACAGAGGTCATACAGGGGTCAAACAGGTCATACAGAGGTCATACAGTGATTGTAAATAGACAGATATCAACATATAAACAGTAGAGAGTTGGTTTTATGAAGGATGTTTGAAAGTTGGTCAGAAACGTCACACACATGAAACTTTCATTCACATTTTATTTCCCAAATCAAACTGTGACTTTTATTTCTCTCATTCATTCATGAAAAGTTCTGGAAAGACTGGAATTCACTGACGCTTTAATTTATTTGATTATTTCTTTTACATCATCATCATCATCATCTGAGCTTCTCTCTCTCTCTCTCTCTCTCTCTCTCTCTCTCTCTCTCCCTCCCACTTCTCACTCCCTCACACCGGGGAAATGTGAAGTGAGAGCGGAGAGACGGACAGATGATGGATGATGGAGAGGTGGAGGAAGAGTGGGTGAGGAGGAGGGAGGGAGGGGGAGTGAGGAGGAGGGAGGGAGGGGGAGTGACCTACTTCTGAGAGTACACTTGGTTCAGACTGTGTGTGTGTGTGTGTGTGTGTGTGTGTGTGTGTGATGGAGGATGATGAAGCATCGACAGCAGGAAAAGACAGAATCAAAGTGTCCGAGTCTCTGATGATGATTCACAGATCAGAGTCATGTGATCAACGATCGATTTCATTATCAGTGAATCAATTGATCTGATCCACAGGGAGAATTGTATTCATCATACGTGATGATGAAGTAAATGATTAGTGCACATCATCATGTGAATCTGAATCAATGAATAAATACATGATGAATGAATGAAAGTGTCGTCGGGACGACGAATAAACATCAGCTGCCGAGCGATTGATCCTTGACGTTGTTCAATCGCAGTCTGCAGTCGTGATCGTTCTCTTCAGTCCACAGGAAATTCATTTCCACATTTGTCATCATTAGTTTGGTCACTTTTTTAATAACATATTTTCTGAGGATTGTAACAGGAAGTGTTTTAATATTTGGGCCAAACGAGATGAAAAATACTGATGACCTCAACATTTTAGTTCTGTCGTTTTAAATCACGAGGATTCATTCAATTATACAAAATAGAAATAAGTGAAAATGCACTTAAAGACCCAAAAAAACCAACTTTAAAAACAACATGAAACTTTTTGAGAGGGATTGTGAGCTCAGTGAGAATATGTTCCTCGGCCCCGCCCACCCGCTGACACCTGAAGCCGCCGCCCACTCACAACCTTGGAGCGGCTGTGTGATTATTCCTCCACACCAGCCGGCTGCAGTTCACCCTGTCTCCACATTCTCCTCGCTGTCCTTCCAATGTTCACGGACTCGGTGATGAATGTAAAGTAGAAGAATCTTTATGTAAATGTGCTGCTGGATCACGACGGAGGAAATGGAGCTGAGAGTCTCTGCTGCCACTTCCTGTTTCCCTCCACTCGTCCGCTCATCCACGCAGCTTCACTCTGACTCAGGTTTTCAGCCCCAGGGGGAAAGGTCATGTTTTCACGAGCAGCCAGAGTGTGGCTGTGCTGCAGCATCGTGCGCTCACAGGTTTGTCTGCTTTCAAAGGGAATCTGGCCTCAACAAGTCTGAGGTTTCATGCACAATTCAAAGATTTTCAAAGATCATGTGGTAGTTTGGACACAGTTCTTCCGTTCCTCACCAGCATCATGTGAGAATGTAGTGCGTGAATCTGGGCTCATGACTCACCCTAGTGGTAACAAAGTGGTATTGCAGGGTGCTGGGAGCAGTGTGAGGTTGTTGTATGAAGGGTGAAAGTGTGCGTGCGGCTCCTTTAATGTGTAAACACCTCCTGCAGGGGAAGGAGCTGCTGGCTCAGAAGATTCCCATGTGGCAGCAGGCGTGCGCTGAACCCAACAAGCTGCCGGACCGCGCCATGTTCCTGGCTCAGCAGATGAGCGGCGCCTTAGGCCCCGCCCCCTCCGGCGCTCTTCACCCAGGCGTCGCCGAGTCCGTCCCCGGTGCCAAACCTCTGCCGGTGCCTCCGGAGCTGGCGGCGTTCAGGGCCGGCGGCGCCATGGGACAGCAGGTGGGTTCGGTCCTGTTGTGTAGAACAGGTGTAAGAGCAGACCTGTTCATTTCTTTATTAGTATTATTATTATGTATAATATTCGATTATTATTAGTAGTAGTACGTCCTCATTCAAAATGAAGACGTTATTATGTGTCATAAACAGACTGTAAATAAAGATGGACGCCTAACTCCTCCTACTTCCTGCTTCATCCATAAAAGGGCAAAGAGGCGCTGGAATGTTTCTGTTGAATGGATTTTAAGACTTTCCGCAGACGTCATATTAGTCAAGGTCTGATCTCAGATGGATTAAAAAACAAACAAACAGATAAACAAACAAACAGATAATCAAACAAACAAACCGATAAACAAACAAACAGATAAACAAACAAACAGATAAACAAACAAACAAACAGATAAACAAACAAACAGATAAACAAACAAACAAACAGATAATCAAACAAACAGATAAACAAACAAACAAACAGATAAACAAACAAACAAACAGATAAACAAACAAACAAACAGATAAACAAACAAACAAACAGATAAACAAACAAACAGATAAACAAACAAACAGATAAACAAACAAACAGATAAACAAACAAACAAACAGATAAACAAACAAACAGATAATCAAACAAACAAACCGATAAACAAACAAACAGATAAACAAACAAACAGATAAACAAACAAACAGATAAACACAGAGTTGTGTGATTGAACAAACAAACAGATAATCAAACAAACAAACCGATAAACAAACAAACAGATAAACAAACAAACAGATAAAATA
>JAFBJT010107975.1:10178-21897 GCA_016785325.1 Chascanopsetta lugubris | reverse complement strand
AAATACATAACAACAAAATATCCTCCCATCTCCCCCTGAGAGAGGGAGAGAGGGAGAGAGGGAGGGAGAGAGAGAGAGGGAGAGAGAGAGAGAGAGAGAAACAGAGAGAGAGAGAGACAGAGAGAAAGAGAGAGAGAGAGAAAGAAAGAGAGAGAGAGAGACAGAGACAGTCCGCCTCATCTTATGTAACAGCCTGCATTGCCTTGCCAGGCAACTTGTTAGAGGAACCCTCAGATCTGCTCCTGCGTTGCCATGGCAACACGCGCCAAAGTTCACATGCGTCTCTGTCATTGAGGAGTTGGGGAGAGAATGAAAGGTAAGTCCCTCTGTGTTGTTATTCTCAGGGATGACGTGGTATGATTGGCACGCGTGTCTGGGAGGTCGTCACAGGAAGTGCAGCGCACAGGAACAGGAAGTGACACAGAGACAATCCCATCGCTGGAGCCTGCAGACGTCCACAGTCCTCTAATGTGATTCCCCTCTGCGGACCACGGAGAGCAAAGGGGGGGGGGGGGGGGGGGGGGGGGGGGGGCCATAATGACTTTAAGAGATGGAGGCGATACAGACAGTTCAGTTCAGATCCTTATCTCTCACTGCCCCCTCCCCACCCCACCCCCACCCCCACACGCCGCCCCCCCCCTCCTCCCAAAGTCAGCCAGAACATCCGCGCCACAAAGTCAATCAGTGCGTTAAACGACTGATGTGTATCTGACAGAATCAGATCAGAGAGGTAAACGCCCTGAGTGGGAGGCAACGACTTCCACATCACGAGTGTGTCGACGCCAACGTGTTGTTGATGTGAGTGGATGAAGGTCGTGTGTGGATGTGGGGAGTGGAACCTGAGCACATCTGACAGTGGGATGTGATCAAACTAAGTGCCCGTCCCAGTGTTTGACTGGACTCATGTCACCGTGGTAACAGGAAGTAAGTGCTCTCTGAACACATCACACATGATGGAGCCGCAAATAGTGCCACTACACAAAGACACACACACACACACAACAATTAACACTCTGTAGAGAGACCCCCCCCCACACACACACACACACACACAGTCCACTACTGTCATTAATGTGGGCACATGGTTTGTTATTATCGCTGCAGAATGGAATTCATTCCAGTCAGCGATAATAGTTTAAGTGCTGCAGCTAAAGGGAAATTTATATTTACATATTATTGACACAGGAAGGAACCACATGCACATTCTCTTATAAAACCACATTAAACTCATTAAGTCTGAATATGTATGAACCTGAGGGATTGGAGTCCTCTGGAGGTCAGTCTGAATATCTGAGCTGATAATCTGCATTCTGATGATTAACTGTGTCGGCAATTAATATATCACAAATCAAATTAATTAGATGAAAAAGTACGTTGATGATTCTTGATAAAAAAATGTTTTAATTAGCAAAACCTTGGGGCGCTCATTTTCTTCATTCATGTTGGTTTACAACAAAGGTTTGAATTTTTAAGGCATGTAAACCGAGTTTTACGTTCTAGTAGAAAATGACCTATGACCTTAAAAGCTTCTAATAATTAGTATCCATATGTACCCTGAAATAGCTCTATTGATTGACCCCATTGAATGTTTGCATATTCTTATACACCAATTTCAAAATAAATAATTAATAAAAGATTAAAGAGGACAAAAACAACATTGGATCTCACAAAGCACCGAATGGGCAAAAGCTCCAGGATCTGTCCCGTTGATGCAGATCCACAACAAAATCCCACTCCTTCCTCTGACAACGAATAAAGAATGGATCCTGAAAATGAAGCATAATGAGAAAAATGCAGTCATCAACAAACCAACAGGCGGTTACAGATGATCATGAGGGAGAGGAGCGCTGACTGACTCTTGCGTTAGCTCTAAATACTGTGTTTAGGCTGCACGGCAGCAGCAGCGGCCATGATGAATAAGTGCATTATAACAGGGGGTGGCGAAAGCCAATTGTTGAGCGTGTGTTCTATTCCTGCTGCTGCACTGACTGAAAGAGCCAAGTGGATCCAACGTCAACATCTGTGCCTCGGAACTCCTGAGGGGGGCAGGCTGCCTTTCATTCACTTCCCCCAGGTACTGATTATGGTAATAATCGAATGGAATGTGTCGGATGATATAGTGCTGTGGCGTAAGTGGGATAAGTGGAGCATTTGGAAAACACGGATACAGGGAGGCTGGGCTGCTCTTGCAGTTAAGAGGCGGAGCTTCACCTGCTGGTTGAGGTGAAACACAGAGACACAGTGCACCGCGCCGGAGCTTCAGACTCACCCGAGACGGAGGAACCAATGGTTCTGATGCATTCTGGGTAGATACTCCGCACTCCTTACACGAGAGGTCATGACAACAAAGACATCCAGCGCTCCATCCTCCAATCACATCGCATCCAGACCACCATTACCTCCCAGCTTTGAGCCTCAGGTTGCTTAGAAACAAAGCTGCAGCTCATCATCACCATCATCATCATCATCACAGGCAGGACCTGAGTGTGAGTCTCTGCCCGGGGCCACAGACGAGGCACAAGGACACGAGACAGTCCAAACCGTAGCTCCTCCTCCCTGAGTGTGTTTGATGTAACGGGACATGAACCCAAAGACCGGGTGAGAGCTTGTTAGTTCTGCACCCTGGGTGTGTCCTGGGGTCGGCGCTGTTATTCTGTTACATTTGCAATTCAGCTCAGCAGACACTTTTATCAGAAGCACCATCCAACTGAGAGTGGATGGGGAGGTGGGGAATTGAACCCACGACCTCACGCATTTGAGGAGCATGCTCTACCACCAAGCTACACCCACCAACCCAACCACTAGAGGATGATCAGTGAGACACAAAGTCCAGTGTTGTGGTGTCTTCTGCACCTCGGACCCATAAAATACAGAAGACAGGCTGACTCATAGGAGGTGATTGTGACCTTTGACCTCTCAGCTGTAATCCCTTTAAGTGAGTCGGAGATAACTGGACCACATCTATGTTGAGAGTCCAAACACATCAGCATTTTGTAACATCTCAGTTCTATTTAGATCTAAGTATCTGTCACTTAACCTAAACCTGACAATGATAATTATAATAATAATAATAATAATAATAATAATAATGATGATGATGATGATGATGATGATGTTTAATGAACATTCAGGAAAATTTGAGCTATTCGGTGACATCATCTCCTTGCGTATGAAAATAAGAATGGATGGGAGGCAGAAGAGCGAGCTGAGGGACAGAGGCGTCACTCTGTGCTGAAAGAAGATGACCAATCAAATGTGCCCCTGGCCTCCTCTCAGGCAGTTTCTCCACTGGAGCTTGGTAATGACACGTTCCCTCTGTGTTACCATCATTTGTAAATGATGCAGTAAAACACGGGACCAACAACAGCAGCTATAAAGCTTTTAATATTCATGCGTATGAATATGGAAACATCCGGGTGGTCTGTCCCTGCACTGGAATCCATTTAAGCCTTCGTCTCGCTCCCAGCGAGGCAAAGCCCCTGAGGGTAATGACCGCGCCGTTGCATCACTCTGCTTCCTGATTGGCCTCTAATGCTCGACCTTGAGGCTCCAGCTTTGAAACATCCCTTTATGGGATGTGAACGCAGGATGCAAACCGAGGAGCGTCGCAACGATCTCCTCACCGTTAGAGCCGAGGATGATGAAGAAGAGATGATTCAACTCAATCATCTTTTGAGGTTACACAAGGGAGAATGAGAGGGGGCGGAGCCAGAATGAACATGAGAGAAGCTGAGTGTAGACCGAGCACGCCCACAGACACGCTCATGATGGATTCATGTTGTTGTGCATGAATTAGGGTTATGCAACATGAAGTGAGTCTGTTCAAGTCAATGCTTCATTTTCATTCACGTCTCACTTCATCTTCAAGGAGGTGATGCAATCGATGCTGCTCCTCCAGGTCCAAGGTTCTGTCGCTGATCAAAGGGACACGCGCAAACCCATGACAGGGCGGGATTCGTACTACTAACCACACGCATGGCCTCGCTCACTGCTGATCCGCAGGGATACAGCGTGAACATGACCAACACGCTGGATCTGTGAACACTGGTCTGTAAAGATGAATTCAAGTGTTTACAGGTTTTATGATGAGATCAAAGACGAACTATGAGGTCATGGGTCATCCACCGCAGCTGCTGTTTGACCTTTTGACTGATTATACTGTATGTTTTTTTTTTTACATTTCACTGTGAGCTGTGTGTAAACTGTTACACATCAGTGAGATGGTTAATGATCGGTGGGCTCACTCACGTTTACTCATCCTCTCATTTGTGGAAACCATTATATAGAAAGAGACAAGTGTGAAATCAGAGTGAATAACCTCCTCTGATTACTGACCATATTTAAATCACACATTTCAAAATTTAATTAAATTAAATTAAATTAAAACAAGTACTTTCTGTGCAGGTTAAAGTAAAAGAACTCTTAGGTTATGTACTGACTGGATCCATGAATTTATTCTAACAAGGTTTTTATTTAGTTTGCTGAACAGGAAGTTCCAATTATTCTCCATCTACCTACTCATCCATCCATCCGTCCATCCATCCATCCATCCATCCATCCATCCGTCCATCCATCCATCCATCCATCCATGCATGAGACTGAAGCACAGAAGGTAAAAGTTGGGGGAGGACTGAAGATTACTGAGCCAATCCATCTGTTAGGTGTGAAATCACCCAACGCGTAAACAACCTCTATTTTCAGGAGATTTGAAGGATTTCAACTTTTCACGCATCGACAACGAATCAGTGTCATGAAACGCATCATAAATAGATTGATATTTGATGATACGGCGAAGCAGAGTGGAGCCCCAGTCAGCGTGAGGCAGGAACACATGGAGCTGATCTGCCCACGTCCACGCCTCCCACTCCGCATGACAAATAATACGAAGAAAGCCGCTTCTGTCAAGCTGTTGTCACGGCAGCCGTGCGGCTCGTGTCTGCCCACAGCTCAGAGCGCATGGATCACAGTCACACCGCGGACGCATCGCCTCCACTCAGCAGCAGCAGGTCCTGAGGATCGGTGTGGGAGCAGGTGAGCGAGGACCTCAGGGCGGCACAGGGAAATACCAGCGGTGACATCAGAGCCACAGACCAGGCCCAGAGCACGACAGTGATGGATGGTTTGGTTCTCTCAGAGTGAAGTGGACCCGCCCCTCGCAGGGGCCACAATGAACCCAGATGAAGAGTCTGCTCTTTGAGAGCCGGGGGAGGGGCGGGGGTGTGGGGGGGAGGGGGGCCTTTTTGGGGGGGGGGGGGGGGGGGGGGGGGGGGGGGGGTTCATCGCCGACTCATCTGGAGTTCATACATACGCAGAGCAGGTTTAAAGGTTCAGTGCAAAGAGATATTGATCACCAGTGGGTCCTCGCTGTGGGCGCTGCCATGTTTGTACAGGAGCTCAACTCCAAACTATCCTTCCACACAGAGGGCTCCACCACATGCTACGCACAGCACCTTTAATTCCACCCCCCTGAGATTTTTCTCACGTCAGCATGAGGGCAGCGTTACACGACGCACGCCATGTCGCGCATCCATCATGCCAGGCTCCACCTCGGCGGCCTGCTGCCTCCACGTGTGACCCGCAGTGACCTCGCTGGGCGTGGAATGTTTCCTGAGGTTCCACCGGACCCACTCACACAGTCATTACAAGCAGCCCCTCAGGGGGACTCAGCACACACTATTAACCCCGCTGATCTTGGATTATTGCCATGTCAGACTGATGCTGGTTGTCCCACAGGCAGGGGCCAGCAGGGGCCAGCAGGGGCCAGCAGGGGCCAGCAGGGGCCAGCTCGTGTGGAGTGAGGTGAGCTGCCACAGGAAGTAGAACGATTGAACACGGGGAAGGCGGCTCTCATTCTTCCAGGACATTGAAGCTCAAATTTGAGGCAATCAGTGGAGCCATTGTACTTTGGAGGATGATTCACACCATCACCATCACCACCATCATCATCACCATTATCCTCGTCATCAGAGGATCTCGCTCGGTCACAAAACCAACAATTGTTCCTCAGCAAGTCTTAATGGCATTTCCAATAAATCAGATCAGAAAGAAGAAATGACACTTCCTCTGAACGTGTGTGGGAGCAGGAATCAATCCACTTCACTCCAATGTCCCACAGTGGGGCAGGGATGTGGATGAGGAGGGGTTGGGGGGTGGTGGTGGTGGTGGTGGTGGGGGGGTGGGGGGTGTAATTGAGGAGAAAAACGTCAGCCCTCTGCAGCAGCTCGGGCTGAGAGCAGCATCTCTGCTCTCTGACTCCGTTTCCTGTTTGAAACACAGACTGGAGGAATGGAGGAAGCATGACACATCTATTTTTAGTCTGCAGCTCCAGGACAACCTCAGAGACGAGCTCTGGCTTTCTGTTTACAGAGTGAAGGCGAAGAGACACTTCTGTTATTTAAAGGAGACACGTTTTACCCGTCATATTTAAATCAGGGTCATTGCCGCAAGACAGGAACAGACTCAGAGCCTCAGTTTTCTCATGATGTCCCCTGCTCCAGCTCCTGTTTTCACCCTCTCCCCATACACCCTCCTCCTCCCTCAAAGAAAAGCCCAGCATGCTCTGATTGGCCGGTTGACCTGGAAAGTGTCCCGCCCACTGACGTATCGGACTCTTCCCAGACATGATGGGATTTCTCCAGAGAAGAGAGAAATCTCTGGAGATGAGGCCGACGCCCTGTTGGTCCTCAGACTCTGTGCTCTGCTGAGCCTCACGTCTAAAGGAAGAGACTGCAGACCATAATAATCTGATTTCAGTCCATGAACCAGAGAGGAACAAGCTGAAGTGAGGGGCAGTGTTCTGCAGTATCCTCGAGTGCACACACACACACACACACACACATACACACAAACAGACACCCACACACATCCTGCTGCATCCTGCTACAATGGGATTTCTCCAGAGAAGAGAGAAATCTCTGGAGATGAGGCCGACGCCCTGTTGGTCCTCAGACTCTGTGCTCTGCTGAGCCTCACGTCTAAAGGAAGAGACTGCAGACCATAATAATCTGATTTCAGTCCATGAACCAGAGAGGAACAAGCTGAAGTGAGGGGCAGTGTTCTGCAGTATCCTCGAGTGCACACACACACACACACACACACACACATACACACAAACAGACACCCACACACATCCTGCTACACCCTGCTACACCCTGCTGCACCCTGCTACACCATGCTAAACCTTGCTACACCCTGCTACACCCTGCTGCACCCTGCTACACCTTGAGATGCAACACCCGGCTACACCTTGAGATGCAACACCCGGCTACACCCTGCTACATCCCACAACACCCTGTCCCACCCTCCTCCCTCCTCCCCCCTCCTGCTGCTATGAGCGATCCTCTGCAGGTCAGCGTTTCGGTGACGTCAGGAGAATCGCCCACTCGCTCGTTTCCTGATCCTCGGCAATGGCAGAAAAAGAAAGGAGGCTGTTTGTGCGCGGCAGCAGAACAACATGTGGAGAGGCAGAGGGGTGAAAAAAAAAAAGGTGGAGTCTATGATTGAGCCAAGCTGCAGCCTGACAGCACCCATCAGTCTCTGACTCTCCACATCCATTCTGCTGCGCTCTCCGAGTCTATACATAGAAACGCCGTGCTCTCCATTCAGGAGGCGCGCGCTGCATCATCTCATATCTCTGCTCTGCCTGAAAAGCTCGGCGGCTCGGCTCATGCGTCTGTGGAGACGTCATGAATAAGAATGTGGAGGTAAACTTTTGATTCCAATCACAAACTGAAATACGGAGCGTCTGTAATCACCGGCATCTCCCAGGTGTCATCCCTCTGCAGAGCCGTGATTCATTGGTGCGGGGCTCCTGATCACACGGGCCCCGGCTCTCTGGAAATGAGAGGGGCCGGCGGAGGAGTGGTGTGAAATGATGACATCGCTGCTTCAGGAGGAGGGCGAGACTTTTATGAGTCTTATTACAGTAATTGGTTCTTGTTGCTGAGACAAGTGTGAAGAGCTCACGCCTGCTGGAACACACCAGAGAACAACCTGCACCCTCTGCCCCCTGCACATTGTGTGTGTGTGTGTGAGTGTGAAAGAGAGAGAGACGCAAGAAGAAAAGGTGCTGAAGGAGAAAGAGAGTAAGAGGTTCCCAGGGGCCAGGTTTGGGGTTTTAATAAGCAGCTCTGAAGAACAGAGGCGGGGCCCCGGGGGTAGAGAAGACCTCGGCTCTGATGACCACAGCACAGAGCGAGAGGGAGGGCGAGAGAGAGTGAGAGAGAGAGAGAGAGAGAGAGAGAGAGAGAGAGAGAGAGAAAGAGGGAGAGGGAGAGAGCGAGAGTCACATTAAGAACAGGACAAAGGATGTGAGGAGGAGACTGTGTCTTTGTGAGGACCAGCTCTTTTCTCAGTTTACTGAAAATGTCTGTAGATGCTGCACTTGCCTTGTTGTCCATTCATGGGGACAATATTCAGATGTTTGCCAGCAATTAGCTGGAAATCGTAAATGATGTTTTACACAAGCAGCAACCTGCAGGGCTGATGGATGAGGGCAGACCTGCAGTTCACAGGGTGGCCACTAGAGGCTCTATCCCCATAGACTCCCATGTTAAAATGATCAACTTCAGAGGTGAATGAAGCATGTTTGAAGTCTGGTACAAGCTACAGTTTTGGTCTCAATCAGTCACATGGTTTCCTGTGACAACTGCACAGGGGGCGGGGCTTATTTTTATTCCAGGTTTAAAAATTGCGCATAACAAAGGGCCTGACCTCTTGACTGACATCTGGGATGAGAGTCAGAGCAGATATTAAAGGTGCAGTGTGTAAGATTTGGTGACCTCTAGAGGTGAAGTTGCATGTTGTATCTGGCACCTCACCCTTCTGAACATGTTGGAGAACCTCTGGGAGGCTCAAAAGATGATTAGTACGTCCACTTTTACTACTATAAAAACATGGCGGACTCTATAGAGAGGACGTGCCTCCTTGTATATACATATATATGTGTGTGTGTGTATATATATATATATATATATATATACACATTAATGGGCTCATTTAAGGGTAATTTTGATGAGTGAGGACTAAATAACCGGGATGCTGTGTTTGCTCTGCTCACTCCTCTGGTATTTAAGTGCCTCCATCATCATTATGTGTGAGCTGAGTGATGTGCTGACTCCTCCCCCTGGTCACGTTATGACCAGCAGCCTCAGGGAGCTTCTCCGTAATGAGACTATTCACATGCAGATGCTGAGCGAGTCTTGTTTTCACCTCAGGTCCAACCACAGCAGAGACGTTCAGCTCCTGGATTATTGACCTCATCGGGAACTGACACCTTCACCTGTGACTCACGCAGCTCGCACGCTGTTTTTTTAAAATGACTCATCAATGGGAGCGTGCACAAAAAGCTCCGCCCCCTTGATGCTCTAGCTATCGCCTGCAGTCATGTCGAGCTTCTCCCCTCGCTATCCCATGATCCTCTGCTGCCCGTGCGCTGGCCTGCAGCCATGACAGGCCCAACACGGACAGACGCTCACCTGGGAAAGAGAGTCAAAACTCTTGTCTTTGTCTTATTTATTTCAAATATCATCATAAAACTTTACGGGCACACTGAGGCGGACTTAGGTTAAACTTTACTTTTCTAACAGCAGGAAATAAAACAATGATGAAGTGTTTATGGGTGTATAAGCAGCTGGATGTATGAATCCTTTTTATGCCTCCACAAAGAGCCTGTGTGTTTTTTACATCGGGAGCAGCTCCTCTCCACTAGAGGGCGCCATGTTGCATACATGTCATTCAATCCTACAGAGTTTTATTTGCTGATAATCCATAGAATATCAAATGCATAACGAGATACATGTTTATTACGCTACTCAAACTCTGCCGTTGCTATAGGCTGGTCTCTGATTGGACTCTGTTACCATGGAAACCAGGCTAAGTGATGTTACCAACAACCAGATGGGTGTGCATTCATCAACCAGGCTGAAATGCAAAATACACATGTACAAACATATCAAGGAGACCGTTGCAAAGGGAAAGGGCTCATTTGTGAAAATTATGGGATGCACAGTACCTCTTGGTATAATGACGTTCACAGCCCTGTGTATTGTTGCTCCAAATCAAATACTGAGCTGTCATCGGATCCGTCCTCATGCTGCTCAGCCTTAAAGGAACTTAAAGGAGGTTCTTAAATGCCATTTAGCCTCAGAGCGCATCTCTACAGCTCGAGATCTATAAGTGAGCGCTCAGCGTTGCAGTGCCCTCTCTCCTGCAGCCACAGAGGGAACAAACCACTGATCATGTTCCTGGGGGCGGAGCATCTGCATCACACACTGATTCCTGATCCATGAGTCTGAGAGAGAGAAGTTCCACTCCACTTCACATGTGTCATGGCTGCTCTCACACTGAGGCTGGGGGAGATGTCACGTCCTCTGCTTGATACGCTTTTTACACCTTAATGTACAAATCTGCGCGGAGACATTAAAAATGAATTTCAGAAGCGCCGAGGAGTAATGTGAAGAATATCAAAGCGGTGCAGGAATGTGTTGTGTGACAGTGAGCCGAGGGTTTGTGCTTCACTCTGCTCGTCTGCAAAAAGCTGAAAGAGCAGCTCTGTGATGATAAGCTGAAAAGATTTGACTTCCTGCTGCACTTTTCCTCGCCACCTCGTGACGGAGAGAGAAAAAAGAAATGCTTATGCAGTTTAAATACATGTTTCTTTAATCCCACTTCACTGAGCAGCTCCAGGCTGGATGTTTCCATCTCTCACTCCCTCAGACGATGTTAGCGACGCTCAAATACAAGTACAATACAAAGAGTGTGTGGGCCGCACAGAACCTGCACTCACTGTGTAAAGGTGTGGTACTATAATGGAACGTGGCCACTGGAAGACACAAAAACACACACACGCACACACGTCACACCAACTAAACAGGCCACCTCCATATTGGACACTGACCTTGGTCGGCACTCAGATGTGTGTTTGTGTGTGTGTGTGTGTGTGTGTGTGTGTGTGGCCAACATAAAACCATGTAAATGGTTTTCTGAAAATTAAAAATCCATGCTGTCCAATTCAATAGAGGACTGGGTTTGTGGGCTCAGGGGGAATATGCATTAGGCATAATGATATTACCTATACGTCTAACAAATACACACACACACACACACACACACACACACACACACACACACACACACACACACACTCTCTAAGGACATGTCTTGAGGGCTATAGTGAGTGGTGAATATGGAGAGGTCTGTGGTTCACAACATAACTAACAAATGCTTGTCAGTAAATCATAACACAAAGCTGCTCTGACTGTCTTAGGAATACGACCAACAACTAGAGTCCAATACAGAAGTGCAGAAACCTGCAGTTCACAGGGTGGCCACTAGAGGCTCCATCCCCATAGACTCCCATGTTAAAACGATGAACTTTAGAGGTGAGTGAGACGTGTTTAAAGTCTACTACAAACTACACTTTTGGTCTCAATCAGTCACATGTGACTTTCCTGTGACAACGGTGCGGGGGCGGGGCTTATTTCTGTTCAATCCAGGTTTTGAGGGCGTTGCCTTGTAAGTGACACCTGGGCCGACCTCCTGCCGATGCTGCCACAGCGCCATGGGCCCCATCCATCTCTTCCTGTGCTTCGCCTCTCAGCCCGTCTTTGGAGGAACCGGAGAGTAGAACGAGTTTTAGGCATGAGTGAACCGCCCGCTACGAGCCTCATAAGCACTCTGCATGATCCTGTGGGCGTCGGTTCATGTCTCCCTATTGAAA
>JAFBJT010107975.1:0-10014 GCA_016785325.1 Chascanopsetta lugubris | reverse complement strand
CCGTTGGTGGACGAACCAGGAAGTAGGAGGAGTCAGGCATCGGCAATTTAGGTATGAGTGAACCGCCCGCTACGAGCCTCATAAGCACTCTGCATGATCCTGTGGGCGTCGGTTCATGTCTCCCTGTTGAAAATGACCGTTCTTAAAAACGGCTAAAGTCTCCAGAGGTGTCTCCTGGGCGGTGAGTTGAGGAGCTGTCTGTGACGGATAAAGTCAGACAGCTGACGAAGAGAACCCGAGCAGCCGTCACATTTTCCATCAGAACAACTCGCTACACAAATGAAGTCGTAAATAAACAGTTTAGCTTTAACCTTCACCCTCCACCTTCACCCCCCCCCCACCCCCCCAATGTCTCAGCCTCACAGCAAAGTTCAGGGAAACGGTGAAGGTCCAGAAAAGGATGGAATGCTCCTTTAACCAGCATCAGCTGAAGGACAAGACGTTTCTCTGTGAACAGACTGAGTCGTGATTGAGTGGCTCTGACTCCACGTGTCAGACCTTCAATGTGTTTGATTCAGATCACTCTATTACGAATCCCCCGGCTGCGACTCCGCCTCCTTTCCGATGTGGAGCTCTGGAGCCACAGAGTCAGACAAGGTGAGTCCAGTCTTTTCAATAATGTTTAGATTTAAAGCGTCTGAACGTGTCCTCCCTCCTGTCCTTGTCCTCCAATAGCGGTTATTCTGGGCTCGGCTTCCTCAGCCTCGGAGCTGAGGATCCAGCTCTCGTACCTGTCCTCTCCTGTGTTGGTGTATTCGTGTAAAAACTGTAGACCTGACTGTACGGGGAGGAATGCATAAATAAACACAAACATACGAGGAGAGATGATATGAGGATTCATTCAGATTATGCTCAAATCTGAGGACAGGGCACGGAACACGACTCCATGATTAATCGGTGCTGAGCGTTACGATGACTCAGCAAAAGCTGGAGGTAAACAAGCTCATTCTGAACAAACACAACCCATGGGATCAGGCTGCAGGAACCTGAGCGAGTGTTAAACAGTGACTTTAAAATGTAAAACCTCTCAGAAAATAGAAATAAGTCAATAATAGACTGTGTTTTCTTACGTCTGGGCCTGTCTCACTCCTTCACACGGTCTCTCTCTCGCGCTCGGTCTGTCTGTCTGTCTGCTGCGGGACAGCGAGACCCGAGTTGGCCTCTTCAGTTCCTCTCAGTTCAAACACAAACACCAGCGCTGTGTATTATGTTGACAGAGTGATAACATGACACAGCAGTTTGAACAGAGATTACGATGCTCTCGCTCTCGTTCATTATAGGATTAAAATCTTAATCTCTCTCATATCAGAGTTTGTCTTTACATCAATCTGCAGAGTCTGTGAAGATAATGTAGCATTTCGTCAACTTTCAGCCAAGTGACTGTCACATCAGCGTGACTTTAAAGGTTCAGTGTGTAAGGGGATTTGACTGAAATGAAATACACAATCATTCTATTGGTATTCTTAGGGTTAGGCTCACCCTTCCATAGCGGCCTTTTTAGCTTTTGATACTATTCATGTTGTCTTTATGCTTTTCACTGTGTTTTCTCTTTCGCACGACCTTTTATGATTTCCAATGGAGATAAAAGTGAATTTCCCCTTTGAAGGTCTGTAAGATTCTGGTCAGTTTTGTCACCTCTAAAAATATTACAAAACAATTACATACTGACATTTTCATTCATTTATAATCAACTAAATGTTTTTTTTTTCCCAGTACCCTAAATAAGACCATTGACGTACATTTACATGAGGAGCGGCTCCTCTCTATGGAGGGCGCCATGTTTTTACTGTAGTAAAAGTGGACGTATTCAACATCTTATGAGTTTTAGTAACAACTGAAGTCGACCACAGGTTCTCCTGCATGGTCAGAAGGGTGAGGGTGAGGTGATGGATACAACACGCAACTCTAGAGGTCACCAAATCTTACACACTGCACCTTTAAGGGATGAATGAAAGGTGCCTCTCATCTTATCTTATCTGAAGCTGCATTAGGTTTAGTCCTCTGCATGTTGGTTGCCATGATCTTACTGAAGCCCAGAAGGAAACAAAAGCTGCCACATGTTGACCGAGATGCTAAGAGGAGAAAGCCGAGGTGAGAGGCATCGAACTGCACATTGAAACGTCACCACTAGAGGTCGTTACATCCTAAACACTGTCCAGGTCATGGTGTTGAAACCGCTGTCTGTGTTTCACACTGTGAATCACTCACTGACTGTTTTTAGACTTTTTAGAAATTCTGTGGTGTGGGAGGATTTCCATCTGTTAGGTACCTGTCTGTCTTTACACTGTCATTCTGAGTCACTCACACACACACACACACACACACACACACACGCACACGCACACAGTGTGGTTCCTCTAGGTCTGATGTCGTGTGCAACATGTAGTAACAACATGGAGGAGCTCCCCCTCTGCATGGGTACACACGTTAGAATGCAAACACACACATAAACACACACACACACACACACACACACACACACACACGCACACACACACACACACACACTGTGTGTGTCCTTTCCTCAGGCCTCCCTCCTCTCGGTCCATCTCAGGAGGAAGGTCACAGTTATCGCTCTCAATTTGATTAGGTCTTAATCCAATCAGGCGGAGCCGAGCAAGCTGCATTGATTCTGGACACGGAATAATTCTGATTGGGCTCATGTGAGTCATGTGACCGGGTCCTGGACAAGGTTAAGTCCAGGGGGAGGATCACGTCTGTCGGCCATCATATGAATGTTAATTTCTCACACTGGTCAAACCTGAGAGAGTTCTCGTCAGCTGACTGAATCTAGATTCACGACAATTACATAAAGCCACATTTCCGACAGTAATCTCATTTGCATGTTTAAAGGTGCAGTGTGTAAGATTTGGTGACATCTAGAGGTGAAGTTGCATGTTGTATCCATCACCTCACCCTCACCCATTTGAACATGCAGGAGAACCTATGGTGGCCATCAGTGGGCAATAAAGCGCAAAAGATGTTTCGTGCGTCCACTCTGGGAGACTGTAAAAACATGGAGGTCCCCATAGGTTGGAGCCGCTCCTGATGTAAATATACATTAAAGGGCTATTTTTAGGGTTATGCAAAAAGCAAGTCATACATTGGGGCGATTATACATTAAAAAAGGGCTTTATATCATTGTTTTGTGATTCAATTTCCATTGATAGATGTGACAAAGACTAACCAAAATCTTACACACTGCACCTTTAACTGTTTTAAATCATGAGTGTTTAAGAGAGAAAAAAAACATCTGTGTGATTCTATAACATGACAAACCCTTGTATCATGTTGAAGAACCAACAACCTGCTGGCTGTTTGTTTCCACACTATGTGACATACTATATGTCACTGCATGTAGAGACATCACAACATGAGACCACATGTTGTGTCTCCTGTGGATCACATCCCACTCAGCCCGGTGACAGACACACACCACCTCAAAGGCAACATGCAAAGAGCGGAACCCTTTCACTTCACCACAGGAACATTCCGGGATGCAGCTGTGGACTGAGACGGGTCCAGTCAGCAGAGTGCGACCATGCAGGCGGATGGACATTGGTTTCAGGGGCAAACGCACGGTATGTGAGGTCCACGCTCAGACACGTGGCGCCCGTGTGCAGACATGATCGCGCAATCACACGTGCGCGTGAGCGAATGAGAACACAAACATCACGGTTCATGGGATGAGACCACAGCCAAGTCCTTCAGCCCTCACACTGTCAGTCGGTCAGGTCAATCAGAGGCGTCCTCTTGTGTCATGGGTTTGAATCCCACTCATCGCCCGCAGCAGTTTGAAAACGTGCAGGGCGACACTTTGGAGGTTTACACACAACAAACCAGGAGGACGTTACTTTTTTATAGTGTTTGTTGATGCATCATAAAGTCTGGCCTCTGAGCTGAAGACTGAGGAACAGTGTGTCTGCAGCTAAGTTGCACCCCCCCACACCCCCTCCCCACACCCTCCACCCCTAACCTCGCCCCCACAGCAGATAAACAAGCCAGCGAGATGAGCGTGACAGGAGGTTTTCGGAGGATGACGAGGCCCACTCACCTTCTGCTTCACCACACAGGGTGCACTGTGATTCTAAACAAGGACCAGAGAGAGACCACAGCACGTTAACACATGAAGGAGTTAGAGTCACACACATGACAAACATCACGCCGCGCACACACTGACATCTGAACAGTTCATTCAACAATCAGCTCCTCCGCCCACCTCAAATGACAAACGTGCAAATAAACAATGACGATAACAACTGATGTCCTCGCGGAGCTGAACCCGTGTGCAACAAAACAGAAACTCAGCCACCGAGTAGAATGAGAACATCAGGAGCATGAGTCTGCATGATGAGAGAGAGAGAGAGAGAGAGAGAGAGAGAGAGAGAGAGAGAGAATAGGTTGACAAAATAAAAGCACAACAACTTGAGGCTAAATGAACAGAGTTAACGACGTTAACTGACCTTATTAACGACTTCACAGAACTTGTATGAAACACATGTACTTCATGCTATAAACTGGGTCAGATACACCAAGTCTAAATGAATAGAAAAAGAAAGGTATGGATTTTATGAGTGCACGTTATCTATCATTCACATGAGCAGAGGTTCTGTGATTCGACCTCAAAATATAAAAACGACTGTCGATGTATCACTTCACTAACCTGTCAACCAAAGTGCCTGATATACCATTTTTACACCACTAGAGTGAGTAATGAGCCACTACAATGCTTGGTCTGCCTTTCTGCTACTGTTCACTCACCTCTCACCACAACTTAAATATTTACGTATAGGGTGCCCATCACCATGACAACACATATGTACATCACTTCCTAGAATTTCAAAATAAAAGCCTCAAATTTATTGGACTGAATTCATTTGTTTATTGTAACAAAACCTTTTCTGACCACAGTTCTGACAGTTGAGCATCTTTGTGATAGTGTTTATGACTAGAATACCTTTATGGACCTTTATAGTTTCTTATAAAAAAATACAGAAGTCATAGCAGGAACCAGAGTGATGCTCCGCTGCTGAACACACAGCCATGTGTGGATCTGGATTCAGAAGCAGTTTCAGAATGAGCAGAGTGACGGTGAGGACATGTCCTCAGGCTGTGGTCCCTCCAAACAGATGTGCTGATTCGCACTTCCTTTCTGTTCCCTGACTAAGCAGAAGCCAAAAGAGGCCATCTTGTTTTTTCTTCTTCTTTCATTTCCACACTCTGTCTCATCTCTGCTCATTAGAGGCCTAATTAGATCAACACCAAACTCTGACGATCAGGACATTATAAAAAAAAAAACTTTATTTTGACAGCTCGTCCCCTCCAGTCACAGACAAGGTGAACACAAATAATAAAACACTTCCAAAAATACTTATAAGAGTGAATTGGTGCAGTTTCTCCATCCTCCAACGTCCTAAGCTGACCTTGCTCATGGGCAGAGTGCAAGTGGAAACGCTCTCCGTCGCTCTGAGACGATCCAGCTGTTATTGTCATTGCATTGCATAACTTTATTGGCAACTTCCTCCTCAAGTGCTTATTGATACTGTACATTGTGAGTGTGTGGGCTTGAACCAGCGCACGAGTGGCCCGCCCGCCGCCGTGTGCAGTGGCACATCACCGAGGCCTGGAGAGAATTTACTGGTTTAATTAGTCTTTTTTACTTCCCGCTCCCTGAAGTATCATTCCACTGAGTCCGAGCAATTGGCTCCATTAGTTTGTGCTGCCTGTTTAAATTTAAAGCGCTCTCCCGTGTGGACGCCATATTGATTTGTGCGGGCTGGTTTTTACAGTGTGGGCCGGTCTTATTGGGAAACAGTTGGTGGAGAGGAGCTGCTGCCAGGAGTCAGATGTCAATCCATTGTCTCATCGACTGAGGACAGTGTGAAACAGGAAGTCAAATGCTGAACTGCAATATTAGCATCAAGCTAAAGAGTGCCGCTGTCACCATACTGCAGAACATAGAGCCACAAACATAGAAGTGTTGGTCAGAAGTGGAGCACAGCTCTGACCCTCTGTTAGTAAACAAACACCCGGGGGTCCCAGGGGCCCCAGGTGTCCCCTGATATCAATCTGCAGAACACATCCTCTGAACTCCATCCCATAATGTATTCATCCGTAATTAAAGTCTGCATTTACATATCACTCACACCTCCCCTGCCAGCCTCTCTCTCTCCTCTCTCTCTCTCTCTCTCTCTCTCTCTCTCTCTCGTGCTAATTAGTTTCATTCGTTTCTACTGTATACAGTGAGGTGAGATATGAAAACTTGTATATTTGTGTATTAGTACAAGGTCACAAGTAAAGTCCATATATGCAAGTACACGTTGAAGTACAGGTCACATGACCACGCTGCTCCAACAGGTGTGCGCACTGTGAGAACACACCCTCCCTCCTCCTCCCTCAGTTTACCCACAGTGTGAGTTGCAATATCAATCCTCAGCGGCACCCCCTGTGTGTGTGTGTGTGTGTGTGTGTGTACCTGCTGCCTCCCCATGGAGCTGATGCAGCACCTCCTCAGAGGAGCTGCTGAGCAGAGCAGAGGCTCCACACTGTAAACCTCCATCAGCTTCTGCAGGAGCTAATGTCTCAGCTCTGTCACATGAAGACGCACAGGTATGAATGTAAACGCACACGGCAGCAGGAAGAAGACTCAGTGTGTGTGTGTGTGTGTGTGTGTGTGTGGAGACTTTAAAGGTGCAGTGTTTAAGTTTTGGTGACATCTAGTGGTAAAGTTGCATGTTGTATCCATCACCTCACCCTCACCCTTCTGAGGTGATGCAGGAGAACCTACGGTCAACTTCAGTTGTCATTGAAACTCAAAAGATGTTTAGTATGTCCACTCTGGGACACTGTAAAAACATAGAGAGGAACCCCTCCTCATGTAAATATATGTTAATGGGCTGATTTAACGATAATGGGGAAAGAAATGTTTTATTGATTATACATTTGTGAAAACGTCAGTGTGGACATTTTTGTAAAGTTTTTGGAAGTGACAAGAATGACCAAAATTGCACACACTGCACCTTCATGTTCTGAGGTTTACACTTAATCCACAGTGACATATAATTTCCAAACAATTAAATATGGAAAAGGCCGTTAACAAACAACAACAACATTTTGAGTATTGGGAGAACAACATCTACAGCTGAGTTTAATCAAAGGTTTATCATGACAGTTGACCGCTGTCATATCAAAGCCACGTCTAATCTACAGATCCACTCTGTGTCCGTGACGAGGAAACAGATGGACAGCACTCAGTCCAGTGAGGTTCAGTGGGGAGGCAGCGACCGTCAGAGTCAGATTTACAAATACATGGACACAGCATCGTATTCACCATTCCACTGGCAGCAGTTGCTGTTCAACAAAGGGTTAATAATAGATAAAAGAATATTTAATCTCAGGTCAATTTTTATTTTTCATTTTTTTAATCAACATTTATTTGTCTTTATTTTTAATTGTGTTTTTAGTTTTCATGATCTGTCATCCTGAGATTGGAGGCTCTGCGGCTCTGCGGCTCTCAGTCGTTACATGGACATACAGACCTGAACCTACAGCATGAATCATTCTGCTGACCTCAGCATTTTCCCATCATCCACCAGCACGACACCAGCAGAATGTGGAGGAGACAATTGATTTAAAAAGCAGATTATTAGCATGAGGAGTCTGAATAGCAGGAGGTTCTGGGCTCGGAGCATGACTCAGCACTAAGATGAGAAACTTCATGTCAGAAACAATCAGAATATTTCCTCCGCAGACAGGAAGCTTGAAAGTCGGAGAGTTTGAAATGAGGAGAGGATGCTACAAACAGAGACACTGGTCTGTGTGTGTGAACTCTACCAAACAACAACGACAACACACAAAGCAGAAGAAGCAGAGGAGTTCTTGCAGCTCTATGGTCACTTAAATCATTTATATGTTCTTTCTACAGAGCACTTTACCCTCAGGCCTGTAAGTATGTAAAGTGCAGCACACACGTGTATATATATATATATATATATATATATATATATATATATATAAGATTCATGTTCATAAATGCACAGTGTGCATGCGTGTGCACTGTGGATTACATCACAGAGTGAGAGTGGACATGTTGTTGTGGTGACACTGTGGCTGGTTGTAAAGTTTAATTTCTCAGTTTGTTTCCCATGTGGAGGTGAGAGATCCACTGGGGGGGGGTGGAGGGGGGGTGGAGGGATGGAGGGATGGAGGAATGGAGGGATGGATCAACAAAGACAGGAGAAGCTTGGGGAGAAGGAAAAGAGGCGGGGCTGAAACATCTCATCGTCTCTCCACCACACCCACTTGAGACATGGGGACAAGATTTATGTCTGGCTCCTTTCACCCACTGAGGTGAGAGCAGCTGAGAGAGAGAGAGAGAGAGAGAGAGAGAGAGAGAGAGAGAGAGAGAGAGAGAGAGAGAGAGAGAGAGAGAGAGAGAGAGAGAGCGAGAGAGAGAGAGAGAGAGCGAGGTGGCATGAGACTGATTGACCATGTGGTGAGGAGAGGATGGGGGAGAAGAGGTGGAGGACGTGTGAGGACCAGAGGATGGATGGAGAGAATAATGATGTTCTCCTCCTCACCCCTCATGTCCCACATGGAATCAGACAGTGTGGACGATCACCTGCAGATGAAGGGGAGGTGTCATCATCAGCCACGAGTCCGTCACTTCTCCTTCCTTGACGTCTGCACCCTCGTCTTCCATCTCTCCGTGCTCCCATCACATCTTCACTCATCCTCATCGTCTCTAATCCCGGTGAGAGGCGTCAGGACTGTTTAAACGAGGGGTTGAGAACCCACAACTTAACTGATGCCACACCTTCACCATGTCTGTGTACATAATCCGTGTGTCTCACATTAAAGGTACGGCGCGTGGGATTAACTGATATCAGATTGGTGCCGTCACATGTTAGATTGGAATAGTAAATATAGGAAGTCATCAGTTACCCTTAAAGCTCTAGTAGGTCCAACATGGCTGCCTCCGTGGGGGGAGGTCCTGCTTCTGGTGAAAATCGAAAAAAGGCTCCATGGCAAAAATGCTGATGAATAGATCAATTTAAACTAAACCGTACACATGTGACCTTTAATCCTCGCCCCCTCGTGCAAACCACTCCCCTTTGTACCCCCCGACTGCCACAGGCCAATCAATCATGACTCGGCTCTGAATGAAATGCATGGTATGAAGAGAATTCAGACTTACATCTGGTGCAGCTGTGGATCGATAAATGTCTTCGTGCGTCGGTCACAGCTCAGACTCGGACGCATGAGCTGGGACATGAGCTCGATAACAGAGGAGGAAGAGGAGGAGGAGGAGGAGGAGGAGGAGGAGGAGGAGGAGGAGGAACTGGCATGAAACTGGCATGACCGTCCCTAACTGAAAACAACCACTCTATTCATTTCCCTTCGTTTGCTCATTTTCAATTTTCAGCGTCATGCAAATCACTGCATCAAGTGAGTGAGACTTGATTGAAGTCACTAAATGACTTTAAAGGGGAAATTAATTTCAGACATTTGATTTTCAGGCCTGAGGCCAAACGAGTGGGAGAGGATTATTAGAAGAACATGTTGACGCTGTGTCTCATAACTGTACAGACCATAATGATCAACGAGACCGGGACTCATCAGCCACGCCCCAAAGCCAAAGAGTGTGTATGAAGATTAATGAACCAGAGATGGAGATGCAGTTACATGACCCCGCCCCCACACAAGCTCTGCCACTATCAGCTGTCAATCATGTTTCAATTGATTATGAAATCTCAGACTGACCGGGTTCGACAAATATTAGTATGATAAGAACAACCTGACATGATGTCTCATCCCCACACATGGAGGGGGCGGGGTGTTAAGCCTCTAGGGGGCGATATCATTTTTCCATGTTGACGTACACAGTCCAGTGCTCTGAGCTAAAAGCTACTCTCATAGCTGACAGGCTGCCGTGTTTTTGGATTGGTAACCTCATGGCTTAGCGTAGCAGCTCTGGCTAACTAGCTAAATACACAAAGTTTTAAAAACACGTAC